>JAGKTI010008852.1:0-19339 GCA_018397915.1 Birgus latro
TAATAATGTCGTCTGAATATTGTTTGGATTTTTACGTTAGGAATGGAGTCATTATTGATTTTTTTTTCATTTGTGGTTACAACATCAAATACAAAAAGTGATCAAGAGCTAAGGTCAAAACATTCGCTTATCAGTAACTCAAAACCAAATGAGTTACTATAAGAAATCCATAATAGAGAGCCAAAACACAAATTATTCAACTTTCACGAATGTACCCAAAATTAGCGGAGAAACTCTCTCCAATCTAAATAAAAGAAAACATTTCTGAGGGTGAAAACATTCCGTCTTGGAAGAAAAAAATCTGTAACTAGGGAAAATGAGGTCATACGTCGAAAGAAACCGATTCACGGGTAGAGAAGGGTGGCATTTCATGGGTTTAAACAAAAAGTGTATCGGTTGATTGGAGACTTGAAAATATCTTGGAAATTTAGAGAAAAAACTGATATTATTTGTATATGTGAAAGTAGGGCTTTCAAGCGGCATCTTGAGCTTCTTGATCAACTTATAAAATATGGAATATTTCCCAGTATGAGGTTCCTGCGACATAATTATATATATTTACCATGGTAAAATCACTCTGATAGGCAATAAATCAAATAACAAAAATTGTTTATGTATTATCAGATCTATATTATAAGAAGGTGAATGCTTAGTCGTACTGAGATATACTAATATAATCATTATTTGGCTTCTCGTATTGGCATTTATTGTTCATGATTGGTCTAGAAAAATCAGATTACATAAGCGTCGACATGAACTGTTGTGCCTGTCATGTTGAGATTAAGTGGATTATTTATTTTCGATTCATTGATTTTTTTTCATTTTAATTCACCTTAGAAGTGCCTTAAAGGACAAAAAGTAGTGAAAATTGTGAACTAGTAACGGCTGATAGCATCCTTTTGGGGGATCGTTCCATACTCTTTAATCTAATAAAGGATGTGTAAGCGTATTTCTAGGCGAAAGCGCTAAATATGCAACTTCCACAATTGTACTCGGAATTGTTTGGGAAAAGCCCTATATTACCTGCTGAACTGAGAAGACACTTCTGAGGATGAAAAAGTCACGTTTAGGAAATATAACAAGAAGTAGACAGACACGTAAGGAGAGCTGGCACCTTATATGTTTGAAAACAAAAGCTTGAATTTTTGAGAGGATCACTGGTACAAGATAAAAACGCCAAAAGAGAATTCTTTTTTATGTGCATCAGAAGCACTTTAAAATTACGTCAAGCAACGTGACGAAAAAAACAAACAAATATTTTTGCACACTATGAAGGCATGTGTTACACCATAACTCACATTTCCTTAGGTAAAATCTCTTAAAACTGTAATACATCTTGAGAAGGAATACTGGTGGGATTTTGATTTTCACCTAAATATTTATACAAGAAGGTTTTATAACCATCGTGTTACCCATATATAATTTATAACATTGTTCCCCATCTCGTAGACATATACAGTAGTGCATGACAGCTACTAAAAATAGAGGTTGTAGGAACCCTAAATGAACTGTATTAATGTCGTCTGAACATTGTTTGGATTTTTACGTTACGAATGGGGTCATTATTGATTTTTTTTTTCATTAGTGGTGGTAACTTCAAAAAATAAAAGTGACCAAGAGCTAAGGTCAAAATATCCGCTTACGAGTATTTCAAAACTATCTGAGTTACACTAAAAAATGCATAATTGACAGCTAAAACACTAAATATACAACTATCACAAATGTACTCTAAATTTGAAGGGAAACACTCACCTATCTAATTAAATTTAGAACGCATTTCTGATGGTGATGAAATTGTGGGGGAAAAAAATCAGTGACTAGGCAAAAAGAGGTAATGCGTCGCATGAAATCGATTCACGGGTAGAGAAGGCTGGAATTTCATGGGTTTAGGTCCAAAGTATTTCGTTTGATTATAAACGTGAAAACTACTTGGAAATTGAGAGATACAACTGATATAATTTCTATATGTATAACTAGGCCTTTAAAGCAGCATCTTGAGCTTCTTGATCAACTTATAAATATGGAATGTTTCCCAGTGTGACGGTTCCTCTGACCATTATTTATATTTACCAGGGTAAAATCACTACGAAAGGTAATAAATCAAATAAATTTTTTTTTATGTATTGATTATCATATATAAATTCAAGAAAAAATTAAATACTAAGTTGTACTGAGATAAACGATTTATAATCATTTCTAGGCTACTCGAATATGCAGTTTCATCGTTCATTATTGGTCTAGAAAAACAGGTTGCATGAGCGTCGTCATGAACTGTTGTACCTATCGTGTTGAGATTAGCTGGATTATTTACTTTCGATTCGTTGATTCTTTTTTTTTTTTTTTTAATTCACCTATGAAGAAACATCAAGAACAAGAAGCAGTGCAAACTGTGAACTTATTACGGCAGAGAGCGTCCGTTTTGGGGGTCGTTCCATACTCTTTATTCTAATAATGGCTGTATAAGTGTATTTCTCGGCGAAAACGCTAAATATGCAACTTCCACAATTGTTCTCGGAATTGACTGGAAAACACCAAATTATCTCCTGAACTGAGAAGACTCTTCTGAGGGTGAAAATGTCACGTTTATGGAACATTACTAGAAGACCGACACGTAGAAAAAGCTGGCACCTTATGTGTTTAAGAACAAAAAGTTTTACTTCTTCATTATTAAAGATACAGACCAAAAACATCGTGAATTAATTTACTGTATATGCAGCGGAAGCACTTTAAAATTGCGTCAAGTCACGTGACTGTAAAAAAATATATAAATATTTGCACACTTTGATGGCTTGTGTTACTCCCAAACCCACATTTCCTTAGGTAAAATTCCTTAAAACTGTGATAACTCGTGAGACGGAATACTGGCGAGCTTTTGATTTCCACCTAAATATTTATGCAAGAAGGTATAATTACCATCGTAATACCAATATAGAATAAATTACATTTAACTTTATTCCCAATCACGTAGACATATACTGTACAGTAGTGCATGACTGCTACAAGAAATGAAGGTTGATGGAACACTAAAGGAACTGTATTAATGTCGTCTGAATATTGTTTGAATTTTTACGTTAGTAATGGGGTCATTAGTGATTTTCTCATTTGTGATGGTAATATCAACTACAAAAAGTTGTCAAGAGTTTAAGTCAGAACATCAGCTTATGAGTATTTGAAAACTGAGATACTCTTAAAAAACGCCTTATTGAGAGCCAAAACAATACATCTTCAACTTTCACAGATGCACTCATAATTAGCTGGGAAACTCTCCCCTATCTAACTAAAATTTAGAAAACATTTCTGAGGGTGATGATATTTCGTATCGGAAGAAAAAAAAAAAACAGTTACTAGGCAAAATGACTTAATACATCGAATGAAACCGAATCAGATGGAAAGAAGATTGGCATTTCATGAGTTTAAGCCCAAAGTGTTTCTGTTGATTAGATTTGAAAAAAATCTTTTAAATTTGGAGACAAAACTGGTTATTTGTATAGGTATAACTAGGGCTCTGGCGCGGCATCTTAAGCTTCTTGATCAACTTATAAATTATGGAATATTTCTCAGTATGACGGTTCCTGTGACTTCATTATCTATATTTACCAAGGTAAAGTCACTACGATTGTAATAAATCATTTTTAAAAAAATGTTAATATATTATCAGATATATATTATTAGCAAAAAGTGAATACTTAGTCGTACTAAGATATACTATTTATAAACATTACTTGGCTTCTCTTATTGACAGTTTTATAGTTCATGATTGGTCTAGAAAAATCAGTTTGCAAGAGCGTCGACATGAACTGTCATGCCTGTTGTGTTGAGATTAACTGGATTATTTACTTCCGATTTGTCGATTTTTTTTAAAATTTATCTATTCACCTTAGCCGTTACATCAAGGACAAAATGTAGTGCAAATTGTGAACTAGTTACGGCTGATAGCATACGTTTTTGGGGTCGTTACATACTCTTTAATCTAATGATGGCTCTATAAGCTTTTCTTTCGGGGATAACGCAAAATATGCATCTTCCACAAATGTACACGGAATTGATTGGGAAACACCCCATGCTATCTCCAGAACAGAGAATACACTTCTGAAGGTGAAAATGTCACGTTTACGAAACATAACCAGAAGTAGACAGATGCGTAAAGAGATCTGGCACCATAGGTGTTTAAGAACAGAAAGCTTGAATTTTTGAGGATCACCGAAACAAGATAAAAACATCGAATGAATTTTCTTTTTTAATCTGCAGCAGAAGCACTTTAAAATGACGTCTTGCATCGTGACGGTAAAAAAAGAAAATAGTTGCACAAAAATAAAGTCTTGTGTTACACAAAAAAGTATATTTGCCTAGGTAAAATCGCTCAAAACTGTAATACCTCGTGACGCGGAATACTGGTAAGATTTTGATTTTCACCTAAATATTTATACAAGAAAATATAATTACCATCGCATTACCGAGAAAAATAATTAATTATCATTTATAACTTTGTTCCCCATCTCGTAGACATATACAGTATTGCATGACAGCTGCAAAAAAAAAAAAGAAAAAAAAAGGAATTTTGATGGAACACTAAATTAACTGTGTTAATGTCGTCTGAATATTGTTTGGATTTTTACGTTAGGAATGGAGTCATTAGTGATTTTTTTCATTTGTGGTTGCAACATCAAATACAAAAAGCGATCAAGAGCTAAGGTCAAAACAACCGCTCAAAACCAATTGAGTTACTATAAGAAACCCATAATTGAGAGCCAAGACACAAAATATTCAACTTTCACAAATGTACCCAAAATTAGCGGAGAAACTCTCCTCAATCTAAATAAAAGTTAGAAAACAAGGGAAAATTAGGTAATACGTCGGAAGTAACCGATTCACGGGTAGAAAAGGGTGGCATTTCATGGGTTTAAAGAAAAAGTGTATCGGTTGATTAGAGATTTGAAATATTTGTTAAATTTAGAGAAAAAAAAAACTGATATTATTTGTAAATGTGAAAGTAGGGGTTTCAAGTGGCATCTTGAGCTTCTTGATCAACTTATAAAATATTGAATATTTCCCAGTATGAGGTTCCTGTGACATCACTGTCTATATTTAGCAAGGTAAAATCACTCCAATAGGCAATAAATCAAATAACAAAAGTTGTTTATGTATTATCAGATATATATTATAAGAAAGTGAATGCTTATTCGTACTGAGATATAGTATTATAAACATTAGACTCCTACTCGTATTGGCGTTCATTGTTCATGATTGGTCTAGAAAAATCAGGTTGCATGAGCGTCGACATGAACTGTTGTGCCTGTCGTGCCTAGATTAACTGGATTATATACTTTCGATTCATCGATTTTTTTGGTTTATTTACCTTAGAAGTGCCTTCAAGGACAAAAAGTAGTGCAAATTGTGAACTAGTTTCGGCTAATAGCATCTGTTTTGGGGGTAGTTTCATACTCTTTATTCTAATTATGGCAGTATAAACGAGTTTTTCGGCTAAAAAGCTAAATATGCAATTTCCATAATTGTACTCGGAATTCATTGGCAAACACCGCATGTTATCTCCAGAACTAAGAATACACTTCTAAGGGTGAAACTGTCACGTTAATGAAACATAACTAGAAATAGACCAACACGTAAAGAGAGCTGGCACCTTAAATGTCTAAGAACCAAAAGCTTGAATTTTTGTGAGGATCAGTAGTGCAAGCTAAAAACATCGAATGAGTGTACTTTTTTATGTGCAGCAGAAGCACTTTCAAATTACGTCAAGCCTCTTGACGGTAAAAAAAATATATTTGCAAGCTTTAAAGTTTTGTGTAACACAATAACTCACATTTCCTTAGGTAAAATCTCTTAAAACTGTGATACCTCGTGAGACGGAATGCTGGTGAGCTTTTGATTTTCACCTAAATATAAATTCAAGAAGACATAATTACTATTGTAATACCGAAATATAAAATTAATTACCATTTATTACCTGGTTCCCCATCTCGTAGACATATAAAGTACATGACAGCTACAAAATATGAAGCTTGACGGAACACTAATTAAACTGTTTTAGTCGTCTTAATATTGTTTGGATTTTTACGTTAGGAATGGGGTCGATATTTTTTATTTTATTTGTGGTGTTAACATCAAATACAAAAAGAGGTCAAGAGGTAAGGTCAAAACATCCGCTTATGAGTATTTCAAAGCTGAGTTACTCTAAAAGACGGATAATTAACAGACAATACACCAAATATTCAACTTTCTCAAATGCACTCTAAATTTGCTGGGAAATTCTCCCCAATCCAACTAAAAGAAAACATTTCTGAGGGTGATGACATTCCGTCTCGGAAAATAATCAGTGCCTAGGCCAAATGAGGTAATAGTTCGGGTGGAACCGATTCACAGGTAAAGAAGACTGGCATTTCATGGGTTTAAGGCCAAAGTGTGTCGGTTGATTAGACTTGAAAAATCTTGGAAATTTAGAGATAAAACTGATTTAATTTGTATATTTATACCTCGGGCATTAAAGCGGCATCTTGAGCTTCTTGATCAACTTATAAAATAAGGAATATTTCCATGTATGACTGTTCCTCTGACATCATTATCTGTATTTACTAAAGTATAATCACTCCAATTGGCAATAAATCAATTTAATAAAATTGTTTATGTATTGATAATCAGATACATATTATGAGAAAATACTGAATACTTAGTCGTACTGAGATATACTATTTATAAAAATTACTTGGCTCCTCGTTTAGACAGTTTCATTGTTCACGATTGGTCTAGAAAAATCAGGTTGCAATAGCGTCGACTTGAACTGATTTTCCTGTCATGTTGAGATTAACTTGATTATTTATTTCCTATTTGTCGATTTTTTTTTATGTTTACCTTAGAAGTGACGTCAAAGACAAAAAGTAGCGCAAATTGTGAACTAGTTAGGGCTGATAGCATCCGTTTTGGGGGTCGTTTCATACCTTTAATCTAATGATGGGTGTATAAGCGTATTTGTCGGTGAAAACGCTAAATTTGGAACTTCCACAAATATACACGGAACTGATTGGGAAACACCCCATGTCATCTCCTGAGCTTAAAATACACTTCTGAGGGTGAAAATGTCACGTTAATGAAACATTACAAGAAGTAAACCGACTCGTAAAGAGAGCTGGCACCTTAGGTGTTTAAGAACAAAACGTTTGAATTTTTGACTATCCTCGATATATGCCAAACAAATCGAATGAATTTTCTTTTTTATCTGCTGCAGAAGAACTTTAAAATGACGTCTAGCTTCGTGACGGTAAAAAAATATATATTTGCACACTATGAAATTTTATGTTACACCATAAGTCACATTTCCTTATGTAAAATCTCTCAAAAATGTGATTCCTCGTGAGACGGAATTCTTGTCAGATTTTGATTTTCACTTTAATGTTTATACAAGAAGGTATAATAACCATCGCATTATCGAGATATATAAATAATTACCATTAATAACGTTGTTACCCATCTCGTAGACATATAGAGTAGTGCATGACAGCTACAAAAAATGAATGTTGAAGGAACACTAAACGACCGGTAATAATCTCGCCCGACTATTGTTTGCATTTTTAAGTTAGGAATAGGGTCATTAGTGATTTTTATTATTAGTGGTACTTAAAAAAAAAACAGTTTTCGAGCTAAGATCAAAACATCCGCTTGTGAATAATTCAAATCTAAGTTACTCTAAAAAAAACATAATTGAGAGCCAAAACACTAAATATACAATTTTCACAAATGTTCTCTAAATTAGATGTGAAAGACTGTCTAGTCTAATCATATTTAGAAAACATTTCTGAGGGAGATGAAATTATGTCGGGGAAAAAGAAATCAGAAAATAAGCGAAATGAGGTAATACCTCTCACGAAATCGATTCACTTGAAGAAAAGGCAATATTTTCAAGGGTTAGGTCCAAAATATTTCGTTTGATTAGATACGTGAAAAACACTTGGAAATTTAGAGATACAACTGATATAATTTCTCCATAAATAACTGAGGCTTAAAAGCAGCATCTTGAGCTTCTTGATCAACTAATAAATATGGAATGTTTCCCAGTGTGACGGTTCCTCTGACATCATTATCTACTGTATAATTACCAAGGTAAAATCACCCCGTAAGGCAATAAATCAAGTTACAAAAATTGTTTATGAATTGGTTATCAGATTTATATTACAAGAATTATGTAAATTCGTAGATTTACTTAGACATTCGATTTATAATCATTACTTGGCTACTCGTATTGACAGTTTTATTGTTCATGAATGTCTAGAAAAATCAGAATGCATGAGCGTCGACATGAACTGTTGAGCCTCTCGTGTTGAGATAATCTGGATTATTTACTTTCGAATAATTTTTTTAAATTCACATTAGAAGTGACTTCAAGGACAAACGGTAGTGCAAATTGTGGACTAGTTACGGCTGATAGTATTAGTTTTGGGAGCCGTTCCATACTCTTTAATCTAATAATGGATGTATTTACGTATTTCTCGGCGACAGCGCTAATAATGCAGCTTCCACAATTACACTCGTGATTGATTTGGAAATGCCCCATATTATATTCTGAACTGAGAAGAGTCTTCTGAGGGTGAAAAAGACACGTTTAGGAAAAATAACAAGAAGTAGACAGACACGTAAAGTGAGCTGGCACCTTATATGTTTAAGAAAAAAAAGCTTGAATTTTTCAAATGATCACCGGTACAAGATGAAAACCCCAAATGAGTGTTCTTCTTTATGTGCAGCAGAAGGACTTTAAAATTACGTCAAGCCACGTGACGTAAAAAAAAAAAAAATATTTGCACACTATGAAGGCTTGTATTACACCATAACCCACATTTCCTTAAGTAAAATCTCTTAAAACTCTTGAAACGGAATTCTGGTGAGATTTTGATTTTCACCTAAATATTTATACAAGAAGGTATAATAACCATCGCATTACCGATATTTAATTTATATCATTGTTCCTCATCTCGAATTCATATACAGTAGTGCATGACAGCTTCTAAAAATAAAGGTTGAAGGAACACTAAATGAACTGGATTAATGTCGTCTGAATATTGTCTGGATTTTTACGTTAGGAATGGGGTCATTAGTAATTTTTTTCAATAGTGATGGTAATTTCAAAAAATAAAAGTGGTCAAGAGCTAACTAAGGTCAAAACATCAGCTTATGAGTATTTCAAAACTATCTGTGTTACACTAAAAAATGCATCATTGAGAGCCAAAACACTAAATATACAACTATCACAAATGTACTCTAAATTTGATGGGAAACACTCACCAATCTAATTAAATTTAGAACACATTTCTGAGTGTGACGAAATAATGTCGGGGGGAAAAATCAGTAACAAAGCAAAAAGATGTAATACGTCGCATGAAATCGATTCACGGGTAGAGTAGGCTGGAATTTCGTGGTTTTAGGCGCAAAGTATTTCGTCTAAGAAACGTGAAAACAACTTGGAAATTTTGAGATACAACTGATATAATTTCTAAATGTATAACTAGTTCTTTAAGAACAAAAAGCTTGAAACTTTGTGAGGATCACCGAGACAATTTAAAACCTTCGATTTTTTTATATTTTTTCTCCAGCACAGTTTAAAATTACGTCGAGCCTCGTGGCGGTAAAAAAAAAAAAATTGCACAATATCAAGGTTTCTGTTTCACCAAAAACCACATTTCCTTAGGTAAAATCTTTCAATACTGTGATTCCTCTTGAGATGGAATTCTGGATTATTAACTGATTTGACGATTTTATTTTTTCCCAATTCGCAGTAACTTCAAGGACAAGAAGTAGTTCAATTTGTGAAATAGTTCCGGTTTATAGCATCCGTTTTGGAGGTAGGTCCATTCTCTTTTAATCTAATGATGGCTGAATAAGCGTATTTCTCGGCGAAAACTCTGAATATGCAACTTCCTCAAGTGTTCTCAAAGTTGACTGTAAAACACATTATATTATATTCTGAAGTAAGAAGACACTTGTTAGGGTGAAAATGTCACATTTATGAAGGATAACAAGAAGTCGAATGACACGTAAAGAGAGCTGGCACATTAGGTTTTAAGAACAAAAAGCTTGAAGCATTGTGAGATTCACCGAGACAATGAAAAAACTTCGAATTTTTCATTTTATTCTTCAGCACAAGCCGTTTGAAATTACGTGGAGGCTCGTGGCAGTAAAAAAAAAAATATTTGCACAATATCAAGGTTTCAGTTTCTCCAAAAACCACACATCCTTAGGTAAAATCTTTCAATACTGGGATTCCTCTAGAGTCGGAATTCTGGATTATTAACTGATTAGTCGATTTTTTTTTCCAATTTGGAATGACTTCAAGGACAAGAAGTAGTGCAAATTGTGAAATAGTTCCGGCTGATAGCACCCGTTTTGGAGGTAGGTCCATTCTCTTTTAATCTAATGATGGCTGAAAAAGCGTATTTCTCGGCAAAAACGCTGAATATGGATTTTCCTCAAGTGTTCTCAAAGTTGATTGTAAAACACATTATGTTATATTCAGAACTAAGAAGACACTTGTGAGGGTGAAAATGTCACATTTATGAAGGATAACAAGAAGTCGACTGACACGTAAAGAGAGCTGGCACCTTAGGTTTTTAATAAGAAAAAGCTTGAAACATTGTGAGGATCACCGAGTCAGTTTAAAAATTACGATTTTTTTTTTTTCTCCAGCACAAGCTGTTTAAAATTACGTCGAGGCACGTGCCGAAAAAAAAAAAAACGAACATTTCCACAATATCAAGTTTTCTAAAAAAAAAAAAAAAAGCATTTCCTTACGTAAAATCTTTCATTACTGTGATTCCTCTTGAGTCGGAATTCTGGATTATTAAATGATTAGCAGACTTTTTTTTTTTTTTTTTTTCCCCAATTCGCAGTGACTTCAAGGACAAGAAGTAGTGCAAATTGTGAAATAGTTCCGGCTGATAGCATCCGTTTTGGAGCTAGGTCCATTCTCTTTTAATCTAATGATGGCTGAATAAGCGCATTTCACGGCGAAAACGCTGAATATGCAACTTCCTCAAGTGTTCTCGAAGTTGATTGCAAAACACATTATATTATATTCAGAACTAAGAACACACTTGTGAGGGTGAAAATATCACATTTATGAAGGATAACAAGGAATCGGCTGACACGTAAAGAGAGCTGGCACCTTAGGTTTTTAATAAGAAAAATTTGAAACATTGTGATGATCACCGAGTCAGTTTAAAAATTTCGATTTTTTATTTTTTTTTTTCTCCAGTACAAGCTGTATAAAATTACGTCGAGGCAAGTGGCGAAAAAAAACAAACATTTGCACAATATCAAGGTTTCTGTTAAAGAAAAAAAAACAATTCCTCAGGTAAAATCTTTCAAAACTGTGTTTCCTCTTGAGACGGAATTCTGGATTATTAACTGATTTGTCGATTTTTTTTTTTTCCAATTCGCAGTGACTTCAAGGACAATATGTAGTGTAAATTGTGAAATAGTTCCGGCTGATAGCACCCGTTTTGGAGGTAGGTCCATTCTCTTTCAATCTAATGATGGCTGAATAAGTGTATTTCTTGGCGGGAACGCTGAATTTGCAACTTCAAGTGTTCACAAAGTTGATTGTAAGACATTATATTATATTCAAAACTAAGAAGACTCTTATGAGAGTGAAAATGTCACATTTATGAAGGATAACAAGAAGTCGACCGACACGTAAAGAGAGCTGGCACCTTAGTTTTTAAGAACAAAAACTTTGAAACATTGTGAGGATCACCGAGACAATTAAAAACTTCGATTTTTTTATTTTTTTTCCTTCAGCACAAACAGTTTAAAATTACGACGATCCTCGTGGCAGTAAAAAAAAAAAAATATTTGCACAATATCAAGGTTTCTGTTTCACAGAAAACCACATTTCCTTATGTAATATCTTTCAATTTTGTGATTCCTCTTGAGTCGGAATTTTGGATTATTAACTGATTAGTCGATTTTTTTTTTTTTTTTTCCCAATTCGCAGTGACTTCAAGGACAAGAAGTAGTGCAAATTGTGAAATAGTTCCGGCTGATAGCACCCGTTTTTAAGGTAGGTTCATTCTCTTTTAATCTAATGATGGCTGAAAAGAGTATTTCTCGGCGAAAATGCTGAAAATGCATTTTCCTCAAGTGTTCTCAAAGTTGATTGTAAAACACATAATGTTATATTCAGAACTAAGAAGACAATTGTGAGGGTGAAAATGTCACATTTATGAAGGATAACAAGAAGTCGACTGACACGTAAAGAGAGCTGGCACCTTAGGTTTTTAATAAGAAAAAGCTTGAAACATTGTGACGATCACCAAGACAATTCAAAAATTTCGATTTTTTATTTTTTTTTCTCCAGCACAAATTGTTTAAAATTACTTCGAGTCTCGTGGCGGGGAAAAAAAAAACGAACATTTGCACAATATCAAGGTTTCTGTTTCACAAAAAATCCACAATTTCTTAGGTAAAATCTTTCAATACTGTGATTCCTCTTGAGACGGAATTCTGGATTATTAACTGATTTGTCGATTTTTTTCCCAATTCGCAGTGACTTCAAGGACAAAAAGTATTGCAAATTGTGAAATAGTTCGGGCTGATAGCACCAGTTTTGGACGTAGGTCCATTCTCTTTTAATCTAATGATGGCTGAAAAAGCGTATTTCTCGGCGAAAACACTGAATTTGCAACTTCAAGTGTTCTCAAAGTTGATTGTAAGACACATTATATTATATTCAGAACTAAGAAGACACTTGTGAGGGTGAAAATGCCACATTTATGAAGGATAACAAGAAGTCGACTGACACGTAAAGAGAGCTGGCACCTTTGTTTTTAAGAACAAAATGCTTGAAACATTGTGAGGATCACCGAGACAATTAAAAAACTTCGAATTTTTTATTTTTTTTTCCTTCAGCACAAAGAGTTTAAAATTATGTCGAGCGTCGTGGCAGTAAAAAAAAAAAAAAAACGAATATTTGCACAATATCAAGGTTTCTGTGTCACAGAAAACCTCATTTCCTTATGTAATATCTTTCAATTCTGTGATTCCTCCTGAGTCGGAATTCTGGACTATTAACTGATTAGTCGATTTTTTTTTCCAATTCGCAGTGGCTTCAAGGACAGGAAGTAGTGCAAATTGTGAAATAGTTCCGGCAGATAGCACCCGTTTTGGAGGTAGGTTCATTTTCTTTTAATCTAATGATGGCTGAATAAGCGTATTTCTCGGTGAAAATGCTGAAAATGTATTTTACTCAATTGTTTTCAAAGTTGATTGTAAAACACATTATGTTATATTCAGAACTATGAAGACACTTGTGAGGGTGAAAATGTCACATTAATGAAGGATAACAAGAAGTCGACTGACACGTAAAGAGAGCTGGCACATTAGGTTTTTAATAAGAAAATGCTTGAAACATTGTGATGATCACCAAGACAATTTAAAAATTTGGATTTCTATTTTCTCCAGCACAAACTGTTTAAAATTTCGTCGAGAATCGTGGCAGAAAAATAAAAAACGAACATTTGCACAATATCAAATTTTTTGTTTCAGAAAAAAACACAATTCCTTCGGTAAAATCTTTCAATACTGTGATTCCTCTTGAGACGGAATTCTGGATTATTAGCTGGTTTATCGATTTTTTTTCCCCAATTCGCAGTGACTTCAAGGACAAGAAGTAGTGCAAATTGTGAAATAGTTCCCGATGATAGCATCCGTGTTGTTGTAGGTCCATTCTTTTTTAATCTAATGATGGCCGAATAAGCGTATTTCTCGGCGAAAACGTTGAATATGTAACTTCCTCAAGTGTTCTCAAAGATGATTGTAAAACACATTATATTATATTCAGAAATGAGAAAACACTTGTGAAGGTGAAAATGTCAAATTTATGAATTATAACAAGAAGTCGACTGACACGTAAAGAGAGCTGGCACTTTAAGTTTTTAATAAGAAAAAGCTTGAAACATTGTCATGATCAACGTGTCAATTTAAATATTTCGAATTTTTTAATTTTTTCCTCCAGCAAAAGGTGTTTAAAATTACGTCGAGCATCGTGGAAGAAGAAAAAAAAAAACGATCATTTGCGCAATATCAAGGTTTCTGTTTCACAAAAAAAAAACAATTCCTTCCGTAAAATCTTTCAATACTGTGATTCCTCTTGAGACGGAATTCTGGATTATTAGCTGGCATGTCGATTTTTTTCCCCAATTCGCAGTGACTTCAAGGACAAGAAGAAGTGCAAATTGTGAAATAGTTCCGGCTGATAGTACCCGTTTTGGAGGTAGGTCCATTCCCTTTTAATCTAATGATGGATGAAAAATCGTATTTCTCGGCGAAAACGTTGAATATCCATTTTCCTCAAGTGTTCTCAAAGTTTATTGTAAAACACATTATTTTATATTCAGAACTAAGAAGACAATTGTGAGGGTGAAAATGTCACATTTATGAAGGATAACAAGAAGTCGAATGACACGTAAAGAGATCTGGCACCTTAGGTTTTAAGAACAAAAAGCTTGAAACATTGTGAGATTCACCGAGACAATTAAAAAGCCTCGAATTTTTCATTTTTTTCCCTTCAGCGCAAGCAGTTTGAAAGTACGTCGAGGCTCGTGGCAGTAAAAAAAAAAAAAAATATTTGTACAATATCAAGGTTTCACTTTCTCCAAAAACCACATTTCCTTAGGTAAAATCTTGCAATACTGTGATTCCTCTTGAGTCGGAACTCTGGATTATTAACTGATTTGTCGATTTTTTTCCCCAATTTGCAATGACTTCAAGGACAAGGAGTAGTGCAAATTGTGAAATAGTTCCGGCTGATAGCACCCGTTTTGGAGGTAGGTCCATTCTCTTTTAATCTAATGATGGCTGAAAAAGCATATTTCTCGGCGAAAACGCTGAATATGGATTT
The DNA here is from genome assembly GCA_018397915.1 of Birgus latro. Classification (NCBI taxonomy): domain Eukaryota; kingdom Metazoa; phylum Arthropoda; class Malacostraca; order Decapoda; family Coenobitidae; genus Birgus; species Birgus latro. The sequence continues at coordinate 14,897 of JAGKTI010008852.1, forward strand.
TCCTCAAGTGTTCTCAAAGTTGATTGTAAAACACATTGTGTTATATTTAGAACTAAGAAAACACTTGTGAGGGTTAAAATGTCACATTTATGAAGGATAGCAAGAAGTCGAGTGACACGTAAATAGAGCTGGCTCATTAGGTTTTTAATTAGAAAAAGCTTGAAACATTGTGAAGATCACCAAGTCAGTTTAAAAATTTCGATTTTTTTTCTCCAGCACAAGCTGTTTAAAATTTCGTCGAGGCTCGTGGCGGAAATAAAAACGAACATTTGCACAATATCAAGGTTTCTGTTTAAAAAAAACACAATTCCTTAGGTAAAACCTTTCATTACTGTGATTCCTCTTGAGACGGAATTCTGGATTATTAAATGATTTGTAGATTTTTTTTTTTCCAATTCGCAGTAACTTCAAGGATAAGAAGTAGTGGAAATTGTGAAATAGTTCCGGCTGATAGCATCCGTTTGGGAGCTAGGTCAATTCTCTTTTAATCTAATAATGGCTGAATAAGCACATTTCTCGGCGAAAACGCTAAATATGCAACTTCCTCAAGTGTTCTCAAAGTTGATTGCAAAACACATTATATTACATTCAGAGCTAAGAATACACTTGTGAGGGTGAAAATATCACATTTATGAAGGATAACAAGAAATCGGCTGACACGTAAAGAGAGCTGGCACCTTAGGTTTTTAATAAGAAAAAGCTTGAAACATTGTGATGATCACCGAGTCAGTTTAAAATTCTCGATTTTTTTTTTTCTCTCCAGCACAAGCTGTTTAAAATTATGTCGAGCCTCGTGGCGGAAAAAAAAAAAACACGAACATTTCCAGAATATCAAGGTTTATGTTTCACAAAAAACCACAATTCCTTAGGTAAAATCTTTCAATACTGTGATTCCTCCTGAGACGAAATTCTGGATTATTAACTGATTTGTCGTTTTTTTTTTTTCCAATTAGCAGTGACTTCAAGGACAAGAGGTAGTGCAAATTGTGAAATAGTTCCGGTTGATAGCATACCTTTTGGAGGTAGGTCCATTCTCTTTTAATCTAATGACAGCTGAATAAGCGTATTTCTCGTCGAAAACGCTGAATTTGCAACTTCAAGTGTTCTCAAAGTTGATTGTAAGACACATTATATTATATTCAGAACTAAGAAGACACTTATGAGGGTGAAAATATCACATTTATGAAGGATAACAAGAAATCGACTGACACGTAAAGGGAGCTGGCACCTCAGGTTTTTAATAAGAAAAAGGTTGAAACATTATGAGGATCACCGAGACAATTAAAAAATTCGATTTTTTTATTTTTTTCCTTCAGCAGAAGCAGTTTAAAATTACGTCGAGCCTCGTTGCAGTAAAAAAAATGAATATTTGCACAATATCATAGTTTCAGTTTCACAGAAAACCACATATCCTTATGTAATATCTTTCAATTCTGTGATCCCTCTTGAGTCGGAATTCTGGATTATTAACTGATAAGTCGTTTTTTTTTTTTTTTTCCATTTCGCAGTGACTTCAAGGACATGAAGTAGTGCAAATTATGAAATAGTTCCGGCTGATAGCACATGTTTTGGAGGTAGGTCCATTCTCTTTTAATCTAATAATGGCTGAATAAACTTATTTCTCGGCGAAAACGCTGAAAATGCATTTTCCTCAAGTGTTCTCAAAATTGATTGTAAAACTGATTATGTTATATTCAAAACTAAGAAGACACTTGTGAGGGTTAAAATGTCACATTTATGAAGGATAACAAGAAGTCGACGGACACGTAAAGAGAGCTGGCACCTTAGGTTTTTAATAAGAAAAAGCTTGAAATATTGTGACGATCACGAAGACAATTTAAAAGTTTCGAATTTTTTTATTTTTTTTTTCTCCAGCACAAACTGTTTAAAATTACGTCAAAGCCTCGTGGGGAAAAAAAAAACGAACATTTGCACAATATCAAGGTTTCTGTTTCACTAAAAACCAGAATTCCTTAGATAAAATCTTTCAATACTGTGATTCTCTTGAGACGGAATTCTGGATTATTAACTGATTTGTCGATTTTTTTTTTCCAATTCGCAGTGACTTCAAGGACAAGTAGTAGTGCAAATTGTGAAATAGTTCCGGCTGATAGCACCCGTTTTGGAGGTAGGTCCATTCTCTTTCAATCTAATGATGGCTGAATAAGCGTATTTCTCGGCGAAAACGCTGAATTTGCAACTTCAAGTGTTCTCAAAGTTGATTATAAGACACATTATATTATATTCAGAACTAAGAAGACATTTATGAGGGTGAAAATGTCACATTTATGAAGGATAACAAGAAATTGGCTGACACGTAAAGAGAGCTGGCACCTTAGTTTTTAAGAACAAAAAGCTTGAAAAATTGTGAGGATCACCGAGACAATTTAAAAGCTTCGAATTTTTTATTTTTTTTCCTTCACCACAAACAGTTTAAAATTACGTCGAGCCTCGTGCCAGTAAAAAAAAAAAAACGAATATTTGCACAATATCAAGGTTTCTGTTTCACAGAAAACCACATTTAATTATGTAATATCTTTCAATTTTGTGATTCCTCTTGAGTCGGAATTCTGGATTATTAACTGATTAGTCGATTTTTTTTTTTTTTTTTCAAATTCGCAGTGATTTCAAGGACAAGAAGTAGTGCAAATTGTGAAATAGTTCCGGCTGATAGTACCCGTTTTTAAGGTAGGTCCATTCTCTTTTAATCTAATGATGGCTGAAAAAGTGTATTTCTCGGCGAAAATGCTGAAAATGCATTTTCCTCAAGTGTTCTCAGAGTTGATTGTAAAACACATTATGTTAAATTCAGAACTAAGAAGACACTTGTGAGGGTGAAAATGTCACATTTATGAAGGATAACAAGAACTCGAATGACACGTAAAGAGAGCTGGCACCTTAGGTTTTTAATAAGAAAAAGCTTGAAATATTGTGACGATTACCAAGACATTTTAAAAATTTCGATTTTTTTTTTTTCTCCAGCACAAATTGTTTAAAATTACGTGGAGCCTCGTGGCGGGAAAAAAACAACATTTGCATAATATCAAGGTTTCTGTTTCACAAAAAATCCTCAATTCCTAAGGTAAAATCTTTCAATTCTGTGATTCCTCTTGAGACGGAATTCTGGATTATTAACTGATTTGTCGAATTTTTTTTCCCAATTCGCACTGACTTCAAGGACAAGAAGTAGTGCAAATTGTGAAATAGTTCCGACTGACAGCACCCGTTCTGGATGTAGGTCCATTCTCTTTTAATCTAATGATGGCTGAAAAAGCGTATTTCTCGTCGAGAATGCCGAATTTGCAACTTCAAATGTTCTCAAAGTTGATTGTAAGACACATTATATTATATTCAGAACTAAGAAGACACTAATGAGGGTGAAAAAGTCACATTTTGAAGGATAACAAGAAGTCGACTGACACGTAAAGAGAGCTGGCACATTAGGTTTTTAATAAGAAAAAGCTTGAAACATTGTGATGATCACCAAGATAATTTGAAAATTTCGATTTCTTTTTCTCCAGCACAAACTGTTTAAAATTTCGTCGAGAACCGTGGCAGAAAAATAAAAAACGAACATTTGCACAATATCAAGGTTTTTGTTTCACAAAATAAAACACAATTCCTTCGGTAAAATCTTTCAATACTGTGATTCCTCTTGAGACGGAATTCTGGATTATTAGCTGGTTTGTCGATTTTTTTCCCCAATTCGCAGTGACTTCAAGGACAAGAAGTAGTGCAAATTGTGAAATAGTTCCGGCTGATAGCACACGTTTTGGAGGTAGGTTCATTCTCTTGTAATCTAATGATGGCTGAATAAGCGTATTTCTCAGCGAAAATGCTGAAAATGCATTTTCCTCAATTGTTCTCAAAGTTGATTGTAAAACACATTATATTATATTGAGAACTAAGAAGACACTTGTGAGGGTGAAATTGTCACACATTTATGAGGGATAGCAAGAAGTCGACTGACACGTAAAGAGAGCTGGCACCTTAGTTTTTAAGAACAAAAAGCTTTAAACATTGTGAGGATCACCGAGACAATTAAAAAATTTCGAATTTTTTATTTTTTTTCCTTTCAGCACAAACAGTTTAAAATTATGTCGAGCCTCGTGGCAGTAAAAAAAAAACAGAAACAAATCGAATATTTGCACAATATCAAGATTTCTGTTTCACAGAAAACCACATTTCCTTATGTAATATCTTTCAATTCTGTGATTCCTCTTGAGACGGAATTCTGGATTATTAACTGATTTATCGATTTTTTTTTCCAATTCGCAGTGGCTTCAAGGGCAACAAGTAGTGTAAATTGTGAAATAGTTCCGGCTGATAGCACACGTTTTGGAGGTAGGTCCATTCTCTTGTAATCTAATAATAGCTGAATAAACTTATTTCTCAGCGAAAACGCTGAATATGCAACTTACTCTAGTGTTCTCAAAGTTGATT
>JAGKTI010008852.1:19359-32458 GCA_018397915.1 Birgus latro
AAATTACGTCGAGACTCGTGGTGGTAAAAAAAAAAAATACGAATATTTTCACAATATCAAGGTTTCTGTTTCACAAAAAACCACTTAACCTTAGGTGATATCTTTCAATACTGTGATTCCTCTTGAGACTGAATTCTGGATCACTAACCGATTTGCTGATTTTTTTTTTTTTTTTTGCAATTCGCAGTGACTTCAAGGACAAGAAGTAGTGCAAATTTTGAAATAGTTCCGGCTGATAGCATCTGTTTTGGATGTAGGTCCATTCTCTTTTAATGTAATGATGGCTGAAAAAGCGTATTTCTCGGCGAAAACGCTGAATATGCAACTTTTTCAAGTGTTCTCAAAGTTGATTGTAAAACACAATATATTATATTTAGAACTAAGAAGACACTTGTGAGGGTGAAAATGTCACATTTATGAAGGATAACAAGAAGTCGACTGACACGTAAAGAGAGCTGGCACCATAGGTTTTTAAAAACAAAATGCTTGAAACATTGTGAGGATAACCAAGACAATTAAAAAACTTCGAATTTTTTATTTTTTTTCCTTCAGCACAAGAAGTTTAAAATTGTGTCGAGCCTCGTGGCAGCAAAAAAAAAAAAGAAATTGAATATTTTCACAATATCAAGGATTCTGTTTCACAGAAAACCACATTTCCTTATGTAATATCTTTCAATTCTGTGATTCCTCTTGAGTCGGAATTCTGGATTATTAACTGATTAGTCGATATTTTTTTTTTTTCCCCAAATTGCAGTTTCTTCAAGGACAAGAAGTGGTGCAAATTGTGAAATAGTTCCGGCTGATAGTACCCGTTTTGGAGGTAGGTCCATTCTCTTCTAATCTAATAATGGCTGAATAAGCGTATTTCTCAGCGAAAATGCTGAAAATGCATTTCCTCAAGTGTTCTCAAAGTTGATTGTAAAACACATTATGTTATATTCAGAACTAAGAAGACACTTGTGAGGGTGAAAATGTCACATTAATGAAGGATAACAAGTAGTCGACTGACACGGAAAGAGAGCTGGCACATTAGGTTTTTAATAAGAAAAAGATTGAAACAATGTGACGATCACCAAGACAATTTAAATATTTTGATTTCTTTTTTCTCCAGCACAAACTGTTTAAAATTACGTCGAGAATCGTGGCTGAAAAAAAAAAAAACGAACATTTGCACAATATCATGGTTTCTGTTTCACAAAAAAACACAATTCCTTAGGTAAAATCTTTCAATACTGTGATTCCTCTTGAGACGGAATTCTGGATTATTAGCTGATTTGTCGATTTTTTTTTTTTTTTTCGCAGTGACTTCAAGGACAAGAAGTAGTGCAAATTGTGAAATAGTTCCCGATGATAGCATCCGTTTTGGATGTAGGTCCATTCTTTTTTAATCTAATGATGGCTGAATAAGTGTATTTCTCGGCGAAAACGTTGAATATGTAACTTGCTTAAGTGTTCTCAAAGTTGATTGTAAAGCACATTATATTATATTCAGAAATGAGAAAACACTTGTGAAGGTGAAAATGTCACATTTATGAATTATAACAAGAAGTCGACTGACACGTAAAGAGAGCTGGCACCTTAAGTTTTTATAAGAAAAAGCTTGAAACATTGTCATGATCACCGAGTCAATTTAAATATTTCGATTTTTTTATTTTTTTTCTCCAGCACAAGGTGTTTAAAACTACGTCGAGCCTCGTGGCAGAAAAAAAAAGAACATTTGCACAATATCAAGGTTTCTGTTTCACAAAAAAACACAATTCCATCGGGAAAATCTTTCAATACTGTGAGTCCTCTTGAGACGGAATTCTGGATTATTAGCTGGTTTGTCGATTTTTTCCCTCCAATTCGCAGTGACTTCAAGGACAAGAAGTAGTGCAAATTGTGAAATAGTTCCGACTGATAGCATCCGTCTTGGAGGTAGGTTCATTCTCTTTTAATGTAATGATGGCTGAAAAAGCGTATTTCTCGGCGAAAACGCTGAATATGCAACTTCGTCAAGTGTTCTCAAAGTTTATTGTAAAACACATTATATTATATTCAGAACTAAGAAGACATTTATGAGGGTGAAAATGTCACATTTATGAAGGATAGGAAGAAGTCGACTGACACGTAAAGAAAGATGGCACCTTAGGATTTAAAAACATAAACCTTGAAACATTGTGAGGATCACAGAGACAATTAAAAAACTTCGATTTTTTTTTCTTCAGCACAAGCAGTTTAAAATTCCATCGAGCCTCGTGGCGTAAAAGAAATGAAAAACGAACATTTGCATTTGCACAATATCAATGTTTCCTTTTCACTGAAAAACACATTTTCTTAGGTAAAATCTTTCAATACTGTGATTCCTCTTGAGTCGGAATTCTGAATTATTAACTGATATGTCGATTTTTTTCCCCCAATTCGCAGTTACTTCAAGGACAAGAAATAGTGCAAATTATGAAATAGGTCCGGCTGATATCATCCGTTCCGGAGGTAGGTCCATTGTCTTTTAAACTAATGATGGCTGAATAAGCGTATTTCTCGGCGAAAACGCTGAATATGCAACTTCCTCAAGTGTTCTCAGTTAAATGGAAAACACATTATATTATAATTAGAACTGTGAAGACACTTGTGAGGGTAAAAATTTCTCATTTATGAAGGATAACAGGAAGTCGACTGACACGTAAAGAGAGCTGGCACCTTAGGTTTTTAAGAAATAAAAGCTTGAAACATTGTAAGAATCACCGAGACAATTTAAAAACTTCGATTTTTTTTTTCTGCAATTAAAGCTGTTTAAAATTACGTCAAGCCTCGTGGCGGTTAAGAAAAATCATTTGAACAATATTAAGGTTTCTGTTTCACCAAAAACCATATTTCCTTGGGTAAATTTTTTCAGTACTGTGATTCCTCTTGAGACGGAATTCTGGATTATTGACTGATTTGTGGATTTTTTTTTTTTTTCCCCATTCACAGTGACTTCAAGGACAAGAAGTAGTGCAAATTGTGAAATAGTTCCGGCTGACAGCATCCGTTTTGGAGGTAGGTCCATTCTCTTTTAATCTAATGATTGTTGAAAAGGCGTATTTCTTGGCGAAAACGCTGAATATGGAACTTCCTCTAGTGTTCTCAAAGTTGATTGTAAATCACATTAAATTATATTCAGAACTAAGAAGACACTTGTGAGGGTGAAAATGTCACTTTTGTGAAGGATAACAAGAAGTCGACTGACACGTAAAGAGAGCTGACACATTAGGTTTTTAAGAACAAAAAGCTTGAAACTTTGTGAGGATCACCGAGACAATTTAAAAACTTCGATTTTTTTTATATTTTTTTCTCCAGCACAAACAGTTCAAAATTACTTCGAGCCTCGTGGCGGTTATAAAAAACACACACACACACATTTGCACAATATCAAGGTTTCTGTTTCACCAAAAACCACATTTTCTTAGGTAAAATCTTTGAATACTGTGATTTCTCTTGAGACGGAACTCTGGATTGTTAACTGATTTGTCGATTTTTTTTTTTTTCCAATTCGCAATCACTTCAAGGACTAGAAGTAGTGCAAAGTGTGAAATAGTTCCGGCTGATAGCATCCGTTTTGGAGGTAGGTCCATTCTCTTTTAATCTAATGATGGCTGAATAAGCGTATTTGTAGGCGAAAACGCTGAATATGCAACTTCCTCAAGTGTTCTCAAAGTTGATTATAAAACACATTATATTACCTTCGAAACTAAGAAGACACTTGTAAGGGTGAAAATGTCACATTTATGAAGGACAGCAAGAAGTTGGCTGACACGTAAGGAGATCTGGCACCTTAGGTTTTTAAGAACAAAAATCTTGAAACATTCTGAGGATCACCGAGACAATTAAAAAATTTCGATTTTTTTTTTTTTATCCAGCACAAGCTGTTTAAAATTGCGTCGAGCCTCGTGGTGGTAAAAAAAAAACACAAACATTTGCACAAAATCAAGGTTTCTGTTTCACCAAAAACCACATTTCCTTAGGTAAAATCTTTCAATACTGTGATTTCTGTTGAGTCGAAATTCTGGATTATTAACTGATTTGTCGTTTTTTTTTTTTTGTATTCGCAGTGACTTCAAGGACGAGAAGTAGTGCAAATTGTGAAATAGTTCCGCCTGATAGCATCCGTTTTGGAGGTAGATCCCTTCTGTTTTAATCTAATGATGGCTGAAAAAGCGTGTTTCTCGGCGAAAACGCTGAATCTGCAACTTCCTCGTGTTCTCAAAGTTGATTGTAAAACACATATTATATTCAGAACTAAGAAGACACTTGTGAGGGTGAAAATGTCACATTTATGAAGGATAACAAGATGTCGACTGACACGTAAAGAGAGCTGGCACCAAAGGTTTTTAATAAGAAAAAGCTTGAAACATTGTGAGGATCACTGAGACAAATTAAAAACTTCGATTTTTTTTCCCCTCCAGCACACGTTGTTTGAAATAACTTCGAGTATCGCAGCGGTAAAAAAAAAAAAAAAAAAACGAATTTCCACAATATCAAGGTTTCTGTTTCACCAAAAACCACATTTCCTTATGTAAAATCTTTTATTACTGTGACTCCTCTTGAGTAGGAATTGTGGATTATTAACTGATTAGTCGATCTTTTTTTTTTCCAATTCACAGTGACTTCAAGGACAAGAAGTAGTGCAAATTGTGAAATAGTTCCGGCTGATAGCACCCGTTTTGGAGGTAGGTCCATTCTATTTTAATCTAATGATGGCTGAAAAGCGTATTTCTCGTCGAAAACGCCGAATATACATTTTCCTCAAGTGTTCTCTAAGTTGATTGTAAAGCACATTATGTTATATTCAGAACTAAGAAAACACTTGTGAGGGTGAAAATGTCACATTTATGAAGGATAACAAGTAGTCGACTGACACGTAAAGAGAGCTGGCAGCTTAGGTTTTTAATTAGAAAAAGCTTGAAACATTGTGACGATCACCAAGACAATTTAAAAATTTCGATTTTTTTTTTCTCCAGCACAAGCTGTTTAAAATTACGTCGAGGCTCGTGGCGGGAAAAAAAAACGAACATTTGCACAATATCAAGGTTTCAGTTTCACAAAGAACCACAATTCCTTAGGTAAACTCTTTTAATACTGTGATTCCTCTTGAGACGGAATTCTGGATTATTAACTGATTTGTCGATTTTTTTTTGTCCAATTCGCAGTGGCTTCAAGGACAAGAAGTAGTGCAAATTGTGAAATAGTTCCGGCTGATAGCATCCGTTTTGGAGGTAGGTCCATTCTCTTTTAATCTAATGATGGCTGAATAAGCGTATTTCTCGGCGAAAACGCTGAGTATGCAACTTCCTAATGTGTTCTCAAAGCTGATTGTAAAACACAGTGTATTACATTGAGAACTAACAAGACACTTCAGAGGGTGAAAATGTCACATTTATGAAGAATAACAAGAAGTTGAATGATACGTAAAGAGTGTTGGCACTTTAGGTTTTTAATAAGAAAAAGCTTGAAAGATTGTGAGGATTACCAAGTCAGTTAAAAAATTTCGATTTTTTTTTTTTTCACCAGCACAAGCTGCTTAAAATTACGTCGAGCCTCGTGGCGGAAAAAAACGAAAATTTGCAAAATAACAAGTTTTCTGTTTCACAATAAAAAAACAATTCCTTAGGTAAAATCTTTCAATACTGTGATTCCCCTTGAGACGGAATTCTGGATTATTAACTGAATTGTTGATTTTTTTTTTTTCCAATTCGCAGTGACTTCAAGGACAAGAAGAAATGCATATTGTGAAATAGTTCCGGGTGATAGCATCCGTTTTGGAGGTAAGTCCATTCTCTTTTAATCTAATGATGGCTGAATAAGCGTAATTCGCGGCGAAAACGCTGAATATGCAACTTCTTCAAGTGTTCTCAAAGTTGATTGTAAAACACAACATATTATATTTAGAACTAAGAAGACACTTGTGAGGGTGAAAATGTCACATTTATGAAGGATAACAAGAAGTCGACTGACAAGTAAAGAGCGCTGGCACAATAGAATTTTGAAAACAAAATGCTTGAAACATTATGAGGATCACCGAGACTAAAAAAACAGATTTTTTTTTTTAAATCAAGCGCAAGCTGTTTAAAATTAGGCCGAGCCTTCTGGCGGTAAAAAAAAAAAAAAATGCACAAAATCAATGTTTCAGTTTCACCAAAAACCACATTTCCTTATGTAAAATCTTTCAATACTGTGATTCCTCTTGAGTCGGAATTCTGGATTATTAACGGATTTGTCGATTTTTTTTTTTCAATTCTCAGTGACTTCAACTATAAGAAGTAATGCAAATTGTGAAAAAGTTCCGGCTGATAGCATCCGTTTTGGAGGTAGGTAAATTCTGTTTTAATCTAATGATGGTTGAAAAGCGTATTTCTCGGCGAAAACGCTGAATATGCAACATTCTCGTGTTGTAAAAGTTGATTGTAGAACACATTGTATTATATAGAGAACTAACAAGACACTTGTGAGAGTGAAAATGTCACATTTATGAAGGATAACAAGAAGTCGACTGACATGTAAAGAGAGTTGGCACCATAGGTTTTTATAAGAAAAAGCTTGAAACATTGTGAGGATTACCGAGTCAATTTAAAAATTTCGATTTTTTTTTTTTTCTCCAGCACAAGCTGTTTATAATTACGTCGAGCCTCGTGTCGGAAAAAAAAAAACGAACATTTGCACAATAACAAGTTTTCTGTTTCACAAAAAAACCTCAATACCTTAGGTAAAATCTTTCAATAATGTGATTCCTCATGAGACGGAATTCTGAATTATTAACTGATTTATTGATTTTTTTTCCCTATTCGCAGTGACTTCAAGGACAAGAAGTAGTGCTAATTGGGAAATAGTTCCGGCTGATAGCATCCGTTTTGGAGGTAAGTCCATTCTCTTTTAATCTAATGATGGCTGATTAAGCGTATTTCTCGGTGAAATGCTGAATATGCAGCTTCCTCATGTGTTCTCAAAGTTGATTGTAAAACACATTATATTATATTCAGAACTAAGAAGACACTTGTGAGGGTGAAAATGTCACATTTATGAAGGGTAACAAGAAGTCGACGGACACGTAAATAGCTGGCACCTTAGGTTTTAAGAATAAAAAGCTTGGAAGATTTTGAGGATCACCGAGACAATTTAAAAAAAAATGTATTATTTTTTCTTCATCACAAGCAGTTTAAAATTACGTGGAGCCTCGTGGCGGTAAAAAAAAAAAAAAAAAACACTTGAACAATATGAATGTTTCTGTTTCACCGAAAACCACATTTCCTTAGGTAAAATTTTTCAATACTGTGACTCTTCTTGAGTCGGATTTCGGGATTATTAACTGATTTGTTGGTATTTTTTTTTCCATTCGCAGTTAATTCAAGGACAGAAAGTATTGCAAATTGTGAAATAGTTCCGGCTGATAGCATCCGTTTTGGAGGTTGGTCCATTCTCTTTTAATCTAATGATGGCTGCATAAGCATATTTCTCGGCAGAAACGCTGAATGTGCAACTTCTTCAAGTGTTCTGAAAGTTGATTGTAAAACACATTATATTATATTCAGAACTAAGAAGACAATTGTGAGGGTGAAAGTGTCACATTTATGAAGGATAACAAGAAGTCGACTGACACGAAAAGAGATCTGGCACCTCAGGTTTTTATAAGAAAAAGCTTGAAACATTGTGAGGATCACAAAGATAATTTAAAATTTCGATTTTTTTTTCCTCCAGCAGAAGCTGTTTAAAATTATGTCGAGGCTCGTGGCGAAAAAAAAAAAAAAACGAACATTAGCACAATATCAAGGTTTCTGTTTCAGAAAAAAACACATTTCCTTAGGTAAAATCTTTCATTACTGTGATTCCTCTTGAGACGGAATTCTGGATTACTAAATGATTTGTAGTTTTTTTTTTCCCATTCACAGTGACTTCAAAGACAAGAAGTAGTGCAAATTGTGAAATAGTTCCGGCTGATAGCATCCGTTTTGAAGGTATGTTCATTCTCTTTTAATCTAATGATGGCCGAATAAGCGTATTTCTCGACGAAAACGCTGAATATGCAACTTCAATTGTTCTCAAAGTTGATTGTAAAACACATTATATTATATTCAGAACTAAGAAGACACTTGTGAGGGTGAAAATGTCATATTTATGAAGGATAACAAGAAGTCGACTGACACGTAAAGAGAGCGGGCACCTTAGGTTTTTATGAACAAAAAGGTTGAAACTTTGTGAGGATCACCGAGACTATTTAAAGACTTCGATTTTTTTTTCTCCAGCACCTGCTTAAAACTGCGACTAGCCTCTTTGCGGGAAAAAAAAAAAAACACACGATTATTTGCCTAATGTAAATTCTTCTGTTTCACCAAAAAACACTTTTCCTTACGTAAAATCTTTCAATACTATGATTCCTCTTGAGACGGAATTCTGCATTATTAACTGATTTGTCGATATATATATTTTTTTTCCAATTCGCAGTGACATCAAGGATAAGAAATAGTTCAAATTGTGAAATAGTTCCGGCTGTTAGGATCCGTTTTGAAGGTAGGTTCATTCTCTTTTAATCTAATGATGGCTGAATAAGCTCATTTGTCGACGGAAACGCTGAATATGCAACTTCAAGTGTTTTCAAAGTTGATTGTAAAACACATTATATTATATCAAGAACTAAGAAGACACTTCTGAGGGTGAAAATGTCACATTTATGAAGGATAACAAGAAGTCGACTGACCCGTACAAGAGCTGGCACCTTAGGTTTTTAAGAACCAAAAGCTTGAAACATTGCGAGGATCACCGAGACAATTTAAAAAACATCGATTTTTTTTTTTCAAAAGCACAATCTGTTTAAAATTACGTCATGGCTCGTTGTGGTAAAAAATAAATAAATAACGATCATTTGCATAATATCAAGGTTTCTGTTTCACCAAAAACCACATATTCTTAGGTCAAATCTTTCAACACTGTGAGTCAGTCCCCTTGAGACGGAATTCTGGATTATTAACTGATTTGTCGATTTTTTTTTTTTTAAATTCGCAGTGAATTCAAGGACAAGAAGTAGTGCAAATTATGAAATAGTTCCGGCTGATAGCATCCGTTTTGGAGGTAGGTTCATTCTCTTGTAATCTAATGATGGCTGAATAAGCGTATTTCTCGACGAAAACGCTGAATATGCAACTTCAATTGTTCTCAAAGTTGATTGTAAAACAAATTATATTATATTCAGAACTAAGAAGACACTTCTGAGGGTGAAAATGTCACATTTATGAAGGATAACAAGAAGTCGACTGACCCGTAAAAGAGCTGGCACCTTAGGTTTTTATGAACCAAAAGGTTGAAACAGTGAGGATCACCGAGACAATGTAATAGCATCGTTTTTTTTTTCTTTCACAAGAACAAGCTGTTTAAAATTACGTCTTGCCTCTTAGCGGAAAAAAAAAGATCATTTCCATAATATAAAGGGTTCTATTTCACCAAAAACACTTTTCCTTAGGTAAAATCTTTCAATACTGTGATTTCTCTTGAGACGGAATTCTGGATTGTTAACTGATTTGTCGATATATTTTTTTTTCCCATTTTGCAGTGACTTCAAGGACAAGAAGTAGTGCAAATTGTGTAATAGTTCAGGCTGATAGCATCCGTTTTGGAGGTACGTTTAATATCTTAATCTCTTTTAATCTAATGATGACTGAATAATCGTATTTCCCGACCAAAACACTGAATATGCATCTTCCTCACGTGTTCTCAAAGTTGATTGTAAAGCACATTATACTATATTCAGAACTAAGAAGAAACTTGAGGGTAAAAATGTCAGATTTATGAAGGATAACAAGAAGTCGACTGACACGTAAAGAGAGCTGGCACCTTAGGTTTTTATGAACCAAAAGGTTGAAACTTTGTGAGGATCACCGAGACAATTTAAAAACTTCGATTTTTTTGTTTTTTTCTCTAACACCTGTTTAAAATTACGTCAAGCCTCGTTGTGGTAAAAAAAAAAAAAAACGATAATTTCCACAAAATCAAGGTTTCTGTTTCAACAAAACCACATTACGTTAGGTAAAATCTTTCAACACTGTTATTCCTCTTGAGACGGAATTCTGGATTATTAACTGATTCATCGATTTTTTTTTCCCAATTCGCAGTGACTTCAAGGACAAGAAGTAGCGCAAATTGTGAATGAGTTCGGGCTGATAGCATCTGTTCTGAAGGTAGGTTCATTCTCTTGTAATCTAATGTTGGCTGATTAAGCGTATTTCTCGACGAAAACGCTGAATATGCAACTTCCTCAATTGTTCTCAAAGCTGATTGTAAAACCCATTACATTATATTCAGAACTAAGAAGACACTTGTGAGGGTGAAAATGTCACATTTACGATGGATAACAAGAAGTCGACTGAACAAAAAGCTTGAAACATTGTGAGGATCACGGAGAAAACTTTAAAAACTTCGATTTATTTTTTCTCCAGCACAAGCAGTTTAAAATTACGTCGAGCCTCGTGGCGGTAAAAAAAAAAAATGCACAAAATCAATGTCTTTCATGGAAAACCACATTTCCTTAGGTATAAATCTTTCAATCCTGTGATTCATTTTCTGCCGGAATTCTGGATTATTAACTGATTTGACGATATTTTTTTTTTTTCCAATTCGCAGTGACTTCAACGGCAGGAAGTAGTGCAAATTGTGAAATAGTTCCGGCTGATAGCATCCGTTTTGGACGTAGGTTCACTCTCTTTTAATCTAATGATGGCTGAATAAGGGTATTCCTCGACGACAATGATGAATTTGCAGCTTCCTCAAGTGTTCTAAAAGTTGATTGTAAAACACATTATATTATATTCAGAACTAAGAAGACACTTGTGAGGGTGAAAATATCACATTTATGAAGGATAACAAGAAGTCGACTGACCCGTAAAAGAGCTGGCACCTTGGTATTTACAATCAAAAAGCTTGAATCTTTGTGAGGATCACCGAGACAATTTAAATGCGTTGATTTTTTTTTTCTCCAGCAAAAGCAGTTTAAAATTACGTCGACACTCGTGTCGGTAAAAAAAAAAAAAAAAATGAACATTTGCACAATATCAAGGTTTCTGTAACACTGAAAACCACATTTCCTTAGGTAAAATCTTTCAGTACTGTGATTCCTCTTGAGTCGGGATTATGGATTATTTTCTGATTTATCGACATATATTTTTTTTCCATTTCGCAGTGACCTAAAGGACAAAAATAAGTGGAAATTGTGAGATAGTTCCGGCTGATAGCATCCGTTTTGGAGGTAAGTTCAATCTCTTTTAATCTAATGATGGCCGAATATGCTTATTTCTTGGTGAAAGCGCTTAATATGCAATATCCCCAAGTGTTCTCAAAGCTGATTGTAAAACACATTACATTATAGTCAGAGCTAAGAGACACTTGTGAGGTTGAAAATGTCACACTTATTAAGGATAACAAGATGTCGACTGACACGTAAAGATAAGTAGCACCTTAGGGTTATATGAACTAAAAGCTTGAAACAGTGTGATGATCACCGAGACAATTTAAAAACCGATTTTTTTTTTTGACTACCACAAGCTGTTTAAAATTACCTCGAGCCTCGAGGCGATAGAAAAAAAATCATTTGCATAATATCAAAGTTTCTGTTTCACCAAAAACCAAATATCCTTAGGTAAAATCTTTCAATACTGTGATTCCTCTTGAGACGGAATTCTGGATTATTAACTGATTTATCGATTTTGTTTTTCAATTCGCAGTGACTTCAAGGACAAGAAGTAGTGCAAATTGTAAATTAGTTCCGGCTGGTAGCATCCGTTTTGGAGGTAGGTTCATTCTCTTGTAATATGAACAAACGTATTTCTCGACGAAAACGCTGAATATGCAACTTCCTCAATTGTTCTCAGAGTTGATTGTAAAACACATTATATTACATTCAGAACTAAGAAGACACTTGTGAGGGTGACTTGTGAGGGTGAAAATGTCACATTTATGAAGGATAACAAGAAGTCGACTCACACGTAAAAGAGCTGGCACCTTAGGTTTTAAATAACAAAACACTTGAAACATTCTGAGGATCAGCGAGACAATTTAAAAAATTCGATTTTTTTTTTTCACAAGCCCAATCTGTTTAAAATTACGTCGAGAAACGTTGCGGTAAAAAAAAAAACAAATGGTCATTTGCATATATAAAGGCTTCTGTTTCACCAAAAACCACTTTTCCTTACGTAAAATCTTTCATTACTGTGATTCCTATTGAGACGGAATTCTTTATTATTAACTGATTTGTCAATATATATTTTTTTCATTTCGTAGTGACCTCAGGGACAAGAAGTAGTGCAAATTGTGAAATAGATCAGGCTGATAGCATCCGTTTTTGGAGGTAGGTTCACTCTCTTTTAATCTGATGATGGCTGAATAAGCTTATTTCTCGACGACAACACTGAGTTCGCAACTTCCTCATGTGTTCTCAAAGTTGATTGTAAAACACATTATATTATATTCAGAACTAAGAAGACACTTTTGAGGGTGAAAATGTTATATTTATGAAGGATAACAAGAAGTCGACTGACACGTAAAGAGAGCTGGCACCTTAGGTTTTTATGAACAAAAATCTTGAAACTTTGTGAGGATCACCGAGACAATTTAAATACGTCGAATTTTTTATTTTTTTTCTCTCCAGCACAAGCAGTTTAAAATTACGTCGAGACTTGTGGTGGTAAATAAAAAACACCATTTGCACAATATCAAGGTATCTGTAACACTAAAAACCACATAACCTTAGGTCAAATTTTTCAATACTGTGATTCCTCTTGAGTCGGGATTATGGATTATTATCTGATTTATCGATATATATTTTTTTCCATTTCGCAGTGACCTAAAGGACAAGAAGTAATACAAATTGTGAAATAGTTCCGGCTGATAGCATCCGTTTTGGAGGTAGGTTCATTCTCTTTTAATCTAATAATGGCTGAATTCGCTTATTTCTTGTCGAAAACGTTAAATATGCAACATCCCCAATGTTCTCAAAGGTGATTGTAAAACACATTACATTATAGTCAGAGCTAAGAGACACTTGTGAGGTTGAAAACGTCACACTTATGAAGGATAACAAGAAGTCAACTGACACGTAAAGAGA
>JAGKTI010008853.1:11751-32454 GCA_018397915.1 Birgus latro
CATTAAACAATCCGGCAACCTCCGGACCTGAGGAGTGCCGGATTTTCAAAAATGCCAGATTTTTTATGGTTATATATGCTGTATATATTTAACAGAAAATTACTTACTGTACAGTCCTTTAAAGAAAGAAAATTAAACACTAAATGAAAAGCAAATAAAATTTTAATGTTCACCAACTAAATAAAATAGTTCTGTAGTATGTTCCATAAATGGTTCGCACAGACACGCCGCTATTAAGTTTTTTTTTTAGCATTTCCACTTTCTCTGTGATCGACAACGCATGATGGTTACGTTTTACGCCACCTCTTTTCTTTGCTGAATCCATAATGGGGCTATGCAGGAGAAAATAAATGATAAAATGAGAAGGAATGAGCAGGAATGCCTGTTAGCAGGTGCAGGTAAAACCCAACAGCTGATTCTGGAGTACAGTGCCATCAAAACATAAATGGTGCCTCCAGAAAACAGTGGCGCGCCAACACGGTAAATTTGAAAATGCGCTTCGAAATCCATGCCAGAAATCTGAAGGAACCGGATTTTTGATGGCCGGATTTTTGAATGTCAACCTGTAGTGTTGTACTTTATGAAGGAATATTAATTTCAGCAAAGGTACACCAACAAAGTATTTACTATGCTTGACTGTACCGTACTAGCTTAATTAATGATGTGTGAAGACATTAATGTCAGTGGCAGGTCAATATTCCCAGTGTCTTTTGGCCTGAGAGGATTTTTTAGTTTATTTAATAGTGACATTTTATGTATCCAAAGGTACAGGAGAGGGATGTCTTCATGCAGTGGCAACAGTATAGTGAGGTGGTTCTGCTTTCTGGTTGTACAAACTGCCAACAACTCCCTCCTTATCTTCTGAAATGGGATGGTGGGCTGCAGAATGGCAGCTTCAATCTATGGTCCACTGAATTCAAGTCCATTTGAGCTTGAGGCAGCAACAACAACAACAGCAACAATAATAATAATATTACATCCCAAAACATCAGCACAGCATAAGCATACTGTAGTAGTAGTAGAAGTAGTTAATATTTGCAGCCCCTCACTCGTCTGCAAGTCAACCCATTTGACTTGTATCATTTTGTATTGTATCAGTTATAAAGGCTCCAACATGCATGTATGCATTGGCCTTGGTCACCTAATGGTGGCTTTCCATGTTGCTCAGTCCTGGCAGCCTCCCTGTTCAGTCCCCCATCCCTGCGGTCACACTGTATGACCTTGTCCCAGGTCTTTTTCGGTCTTGCTTCTCACAACCCTACCCCCAGTGTTCACACTTCTTACCCTGTGCACCCAGTTGCCATCCTCCATCCTTTAAACATGCCCAAACCTTCTTAGTGTACCCCTTCTTATCACAAGACCAATACAGTCCAGTCCCATCCTTCCTCATAACTCTTCAGTTGCAATCCTAGTCCCCCCAAATCTCATCTTCAGGGATGCACTACATATCTGTCTGATCATTTTCATATCAGTACGTTTGAGAATATCCTTTGCATTTATTGCCCAGGTCTCAGTGCTATACAGTATTACACTCCTAACATGCCGCATGCAGGCAGAGCCCTCTCAGTGTCAGGAAAGGCACCAACTCCTTGAACTTCCTCCAACCACATCTTATCCTAGCCACAGAGCTAGCTCCAGCCCCACCTCCAGCACATGACATGTCCCCCAAATAAGAAAACTCTCCACACATTGAAGAGAGACTCCAGCAAGATCAGCTCTTTCATGCCTGACAATCTCTACATGTTTTCTCCAGCACACCGCACACATGATATCAGCATTGTTTCACAGTCTACCTCTGATACCATTTCACTTTTTATGCACCTTATCACAAACACTGTACATAATGGAGTTTATTCCTACACTCTTGTGGCAAACTGCATACATACCTGTACTATATATATACAGCATATGTATATATTTGGTTTTACGCCAGGTATCCCTGAAGGGTTAAGGCGTTGCCCCTGGGTAGAGGACTTTTGGATTGGAGCATGTAGCATTTTATGACCGGATGCCCTTCCTGATGTCTACCAATGATCCTGCTTTGGCAGTGCCACCACCAGCCCAAGATATCATCACTTTGGTTTTATCTGCATTTACTCTCAAACCCTTGTGCCCCATTCAACTCTTCATTTCCTGAGTCATTCCTTTGTTTCGTGTTCTTTCTCTGCAGATAACACCAAGTCATCAGCCTACATCATTTCCCTTGGGAGTCCATTTCTGAAATCACATGAGAGGGCTTCAGACACCATGATAAACAGTAAGGGGCTCAAGACTGACCCCTAATGCACACAGACATTCACAGAAAACTCATCACTCAGTCTCCATTCACTCTCACATACATAGCCATAACCAATCTAACCAGCCACTCCGCGACCCCAAGCTTTCTCGTCGTCCACTTCACCACCTCCCAAAGGACTCCGTCACAGCCCTTCTCCAGATCAACAAATACAAAGTACTTCTCCCTTTTCTTTCCTATATAGTTTCCCTGAATTTAGTGGACATTGAATATGGCATCAGTAGTTCCTTTGCCTGGCATAAACCCAAACTGTATCTCATCAGTATTCACCTTTTCCACAGTCATACCTTCTAGGACTCTAGGACCTTCATTATCTGGTCCAAAAGTTTTATGCCTTTATAATTTCCTCTTTCCAGAGCATCATCCCCTTGTACTCATATACATATATAATCACACTCTTCAGCCAGTCATCGATGACAACACACTCATACATAAGCATACAGTAAAACCTCAGTATAAAGGACTTCAGTAGACCGGAATTCGCTTTTATCGGACTTGAGGAGCTACCGGAGTAAACTCCTATATATCGGAAAAAGTCCGATATAGCCAGAAAGCAGTCTGGACTGCCTGACAACTTCAGCTATGTTCACCACAATAAGACAAGTAAAAGACATGTTTTTCAGTGCACAGTACAGTATTATTATACCATTTGATTAATGTAGTGAAGGTATAACATAGTACAATACTGCAATGGTGGTGAAAACTACCAATTCAATCCAGACTAATGTCTGATATATCGGAAAAAGTCCGGATTAGCAGGGGCAAGTCCGGATGTCGCTTTTATTGGAAAATCGCATATTTCGGACTGGCCTGAGCCCCAATTAGTCCGTTATAGTGAGGTCTAACTATATTAATCAAATGTGTAACTTAACCCATTCCTATATCTATTGAGGCATTCAGCATTTCAGCAGCCAGCCCAGACACATCCACTGCCTTCCCCAACTGCATCGTTCCTATTGCCTTGCTCACATTAGTGGCAGCAGTCAGTGGCAAAAGGCCAAATATTGGATCCACAGACTCCAAATGTACTTTGTTCCAGTTAAACTCCTCATTCAGTAACTGGTTATAGTGCTGTGCAGGAATCTTACATATCCTCACTGTCCACCAATAATTTTCCTTCATCATTCTTCACACACTGTTCACCAGTGATATTCCTGTTTTCTCTCTTCATCTGATATGTCACCTAAAATACTTTATACAGGAAACTAATGCTGTGACCCACCATCCTGTTTTTGGGGGTGGAGGGTGGGGAAGTTGAGGGATGTTTGTGCATCCAGGCAGGTCCTCCATTTGGGTTCATCAGTGCCACTGCATGAAGTCCCAGTCCAGTGCCAGTGCACACTATAATGCTATGCTAGCATATCTTGCATTATCATAATCTAATAACCTGATGTGTCATTCCAGGTTCTTAGTAAATATAGTACCTGTTTGATTTATATTTTTCCAGGGTGACATCTGGTTCCAGTTTAACCTTTGCCACCACAATGCCCATTGTTAGGAAAGTGCCAGACTGGTGAGAAGCATTTGGTGTGACTGTGTGGCAGCATGTTGTGTTTACACTAACAGTTTACCCCTTCATTATGATGACTGTTTAAGTTTCTTCTTGCTGCATCCAGATTTTTTAAAAATTTTGTATAGGGAAGATTTTTGCACATTGAAAGAGGCTGATAAAGAAGATAAAACTCCTGAAAAAAAAAAAAAAATCAGGGCAACAAAATCATCTGGAGATAGCAAGGAAAAGAATTACATATGTTCTCAGGCTGAAGTGGGTAAGAAGTAATTTGATGTTACCTCACCTTCAGAGTGGCTCACAGTAGTTGAGAGTTGTATTGAGAATATAGTATATTATGTGTGTGTTTTTTTTTTTATGTTGGTGTGAACTGATAATATATTGTATACTAATCACTGTAAATTTCCAGTATGTTCATTGCCATTGAATAATGTATATATCATACATTTTTTCATAATCTTGGCCATAAGGCTAAATTAAAGTTGTCATGTTGCATTGATGTAAAACACTGTTCTTTTGTTGTTTTGCTAGTAATTTTACAACAGTTACTAGTTACCCTTTGCATGACCAGATAATTTGGTGTTTATAATACAGTATTTAATGGTGTAAGTTTTTTGTTTTCATCTCATATTAATAAAATGATCTGATGATTGCTAGAATGTGAACTGGCTGTGCCTCTGGTGTGCTTTGATTGTTTAATTGTTTACTGTGAGACAGAATTATAATATATAGATGCAGCTGTTCACAGTAGTTGTGTACTGCTGTAATAAGTTCAGGAAGCTTTGTTAAGGTACTGGAAGTGAAAGGTGTCATGAGCATGGAAAGTGTGGTCACAAGAGTTCATAAATTCCTGAGAGAAAAAGGTTGTGTGTGCAGTTCCCAAAAAGGATGTGTATTTCAGGATTGAGTAATAGGGAATCCTGTGAGGGGCAGTTGGTGTGGATGAGATTGGTACAAATCCTCAACTGTACAAATTGTATGATGTCTGTGTGTGAGATACAAGGTGGCAAGTGATTGGGAGCTGCTGTAGTAAACTCTGTCCTGTTCTTTTGTGACTTACCTAGGACAGGATGGATGGCTGTTGACTCTACTCTTCCACACATTCAAGGAAGTGGAGGTGTCTTTAGATGGTTGTAAGTTCCGTGATTGTCAGAGTTCTGGCCACAGTCTTGAGGATGTACTCTGTAAAGCACAGGAAATTTATGTGAATTGATTTTGCTCCTTTTCGTGAAGCTAGATTACCACCAACTACAAGAATGATCAGATACAATCTTTACAGTTGGGAATAACAGTAGGAAGAATTTATTTTCTGTCAGTGTTGAAACCATATATGAAGAGGTTTTTGTAGGAGTAGAAGTAATGGCTGCATAGCGAGTATGAGTTTCTTGCCCCTTCTGCAGTGTTAGGAATTTCATAACCATTTCTTTGCCATTGTGTGTGGGATATGTTTGGAAGTGTGGTCACACCACCTGGTTTTACAATTGTGTCTGTCATTAAGCCTGATATTGTATGCAGAGATAAGCTGCTTTATTTATGCCTGTCATTTCCCTCACTGCTGATTGAGAAAACTATGGATATACTGAATATACCCAAGTATTCTGTGGACTCTGTGTGGTGGTCAAGTGGATAGAGAAGTATTCTTCTGTCTGAAAAGTTCTAACTTTGGTCCCAGGTTTGGGGTGGGAAATACTAATGATTTGAATTTTGTTAGAACAAGCATGACAGGTCTTTGGCAAAACCTTCCAGCATGCAGTAAAAACACCATTACTGTAGTACCATTACACCAGTCCTGAATGAGGTAGTCCTAGTACCAGTATGTATGCAGTATGGAAAGTGGGTCTTAGTGCTGAAGTGGTGACAAGGTGTGTGGCATGTAGGATGTCTCAGACTCAGGGATCAGGCTGTTGAATCTGTCCAGAGTTCCTTTAAAGAAAAAAGAAGAAAAAAAATCCTACTCACTGGCTAGGAGTGGCATCAGGTGCAGGGACATTTTTAGCAGGTGGATGCAGCATGGTTTGATCCTCCAGTTTGGTATAGTTAAAACCTGCCAGTGTGCTGTACTGTAGTTTGGCTGACATAACTTGGTATAGGTTT
Source organism: Birgus latro (assembly GCA_018397915.1). Classification (NCBI taxonomy): domain Eukaryota; kingdom Metazoa; phylum Arthropoda; class Malacostraca; order Decapoda; family Coenobitidae; genus Birgus; species Birgus latro. Next base: position 17,652 of record JAGKTI010008853.1, read on the forward strand.
TATACTTTTGCTGCATAGTTTGCATGGTGGCAGAATGACCATACAGTCGCTGGGGTCTAGGGAGGGATTGAGGGACATTTACGTAACTGGTCAGTAGAGCTGTCATATTGTATCAGTGCCACCACATGAAGTATCCCTCTCCAGCATCATTTTAGTGTAAGTTCTTGTAACAGCACAGCATTCAAGATGGACTCTTGCAGCTGTCATCACTCTTTCACTCCTGACATTTCACTCAGCTGAATAGAATTGTTTGATGTTTGGCATAGTAAAACATATATGACAGCGAAATTCAAAGGGTCACCAGTGACGTTTGGCAGTGTAGGAAAGTATTTCAGATTGCAGTATATTATAAGGACTGAGGTTACAGCCCTTGTCTCTTGGACTTTTGGCAGTGTTGTGACAAATCTTTCACCCAGGATGCCCACGTGTGCAGCACTGGATTTGTAACCCCTTTAATCTGGTGCTGTGGTTTCCGTCTTATAACCTGTAGATGACTGTGGTCTCCTTAGGAGAGGATTTGGAAACAGGAAGGGGTTAGATGTAGCTTTTGCTAACCCATCACTACACGAGATCTACCTTAAACTCACTGAGATTGTCAAATAGCAACAAGGATAAAAATACAACATACAGTTTGTTGTGTGACTGAATGGGTTTAGTCGAAATGTTTTCTGTAGAATACCAGACAAGAAAGTTGTATACATTTTCTTCTATGTGTGAGCATGATTTGTTACCAGGTAATGTAAATGAATGCTAAACCACATTACATCATAACATTGTTTGCAGTATTATCTCAGCTTTGCATTGGCTTCCTTCCCCTCCCTCATCAAGTACTATTTGCATATGTTTTTGTTTCTTTATTAATTTTTTACTTCAGGGGCTTTTCTTTCTCTTTGTTTTATGATTCTTGCCACCACCAAATTGTATTATTGGAGTTCATCCATCCATCCATCATCCAGTCCCACGAAATTTGTAAGCGGAGGAGTTACTGATGGCCACTATCTAACCCCTCCAGTGTGGAAAGTCTCTCCTAAGATTAAAGCATCTGGAGGTAGCAAGTATAAATCAGTAAAACACATCAACAGATTAAATGGGTTAATTGTCATCCTCCTCGTGTTCACTTGCACCTCCTCACGGCAGTATGACCCTGTGTAGGAACTGTGATAGGCCAGATGACTGTCTTCCTTTAACCCCTTCAATATGGGAGTCTGTTCTAAACAGTAAAATTGCCTGCTTGGAGCATAAATAAAATTCAGTAATCTCATTATACTGAAAGGGTCAGGGTTCTCGGAAAAAAAAAATTCGTGTCATATTTGTTGTGATAAATTAGGGTACATATCAGCATTTTATAACCTTCAGCAATTTACAAAGCATCATATGTGTTATATTGTCCTGGCCATAGTTTCACTGTGTGTATTTTATGTAGGCGTTATTGATTTGTACTTAATTACACTGCAAATACAGGCAGTTATCATTATATAACTGTGCACTAAATTATAACAACTTTTCCCATGTGGTTAGTACTATAAACTGGAGGAAACTGTTATATCAGCTTTTTAAATAGTAATGGAACTTCAGTTGGCTATTTTTGTGTGATTTACTGTGGACTTGGTAGCCAAAAAAACATCAGAGGTTCTAACAGCTTTAGTATTTCACCAAGTTTTTGCCCATTTTTATATTACCTGTTATTTATGATTTTATTATTGTATGGTTATTCAGCAGCAGTTATGCTGCCATGATTACCATTAGATGTTGTCAAAAATGTAATTATTGTATTTTATGAGGGCATTATTTATCAGTACAGTACTCACATACTCGCGTGTGGAATACATTAACTGTGTGTTTACAGTAGTAATACTTCATAATTCTTTCAGGATGGAAAGTGCGGGGAATATTGGTTCCCGGCGGAGGGAGGGCAAGAAGTATGCTGTGGAAGATGAGGCCCTCGACAGAATTGCTAAGGAGGTGAGTACATTCTTGCATTAAATAGTTGTGGTTGGTTTGTTTTCACGTGATGGAATTGGGCCACTCCCACAACGTGGATACTAAATTGTGGTTGCATAAAATTCATTGAGCATTAGGTTTTAGTTAGGGATGAGTCTTCTTGGTAGCCAGCCATATTGACCATCCAGTCTGACTACGCTAGGCCACCAGCTGAGCTGATAATGGTTAGGAATCTTTGTCATGTTAGAGCAAATGTGCCATGGTGGAAGCACAGGGTATGTTTATATATTGATTGTTTTATTGCAGAGTTGAATCTTAGCCTCTTGAATCTGGTGATAACTTTTTGCCACACATTCATGCCACACATGGTGGTGCTGTGCACCCTGGGTAGAGCTAAGCAGCTGCAGTATTCACCAGGAAGTCGAGCCTCCTCATATTTTACTGCACTATGTCATAAGGAAGGACCCTGGTTTGATCCTAGCGTGGCACTGTTTACCAAGGGGACGCAGGTTCTTTGCATGGTGTATGTGCTGTAATGTACCTGTAGGACCACAGAAGTAGTGGCTTATTTGTGGTTGATAGGTGTGCTCAGCTAGACAGAGTGGGTATAAGCAACAACAATAATAATAACCTCCAGACACTAGTATTTAGTTTAGGAGAGACATCAACTCAGGGGGTTTGATTGATGGAACTTTCCTAAGTACAGAAGAATACAGTTGTCTTGAAGTTGGAAGAATAAACTACAGTAATTCATGATGCCACTAGATTAGGAGAAATCAATGATCATCCCTTCATTCAGGTGAAAATTTACTTGTTACATAAATTGGGTCCCTTAGGTTTAGGAAGGGATTGGCTGTTAGCATTTGTACTTAATTGGAGGCAGCAGAGAGTGTAAACTTCACCAAACACATGTGCCTGTTATATGTGTACCAGTGGGTGCATGTGATACCCTCATTTTTATAAAATACCATTATTCAGTAATAGTAAGGTTCATTGACCCCTTCGGCTCAAGGATGTCTCAGTATTTTTATTCTTGCTGCTACAGGATGTTTTGATTGAATTTTATGGGAGACCTCTTGAAGTAAGGAAGTTATTGAAGGCTGTATTTGACTCCTTCAGTTTAAAGAGGTACCCCAAACAGAATATAATTGGAAATAGCATGAATTAAATGGGAAAGATATCACCATATTGAAAAAGTTAAAGAGCTGTTACTCACACTGTGGGTTTTAGGGGTGGTTGTGGTTAAGGGGTAGGGGAATGTATTACTGTAAGGCAGTGAGACTGAACCTCAATGGGGGCATGGAAAAGTTTGAAGATGTAACTTTTTTCATATCAGTTTTTTAATAACTGACTTTCTACACCGATCCATGGATATGGTGTATGTGATGGTGATTCAGTTTTTTATTCCACTCTTCAGTTCATGAAAAAATCACAGTTTGTGCAAAATAATAATGGAATAAGCATACTGAGTGTTTTGTGAAAGGTATAGTGTCTGGTGATTGATGAACTGGGTGCCTTGAAGGATGGTATAGGTTGTGTTGTACTGTATATGTAGAAATACTAATGGAAAAAGCATATGATAAGGGCCACGGTTGTTTGTGGCAGTTGTGCATCAGGAACAGCATTTGAAATATGAATTGAAGGAGTTTGTGAGTTGTTACGTCCTTGTGGTGTGGTCGGCATGGTGGATGGGTTTATGAGAAGGGGGAGTAAAGCTAGTGATGAAGGACAAGGGATGAAGTGTTGTATATTGGAGTTGATCATCCACTCACTAGATGTAGTGCTGCCTACTTCTTTCCTTCCTTCACCATTATCATTCTCTTTCTGTGTCCACCATCCTCTCTTCCCATTTCTCCCATCTTTCATGTCACATTTTATTACTCTTTTTTCCTTTTCATGTGGCTTTACATTGAGTGACAAGTCTAATGGTTGCCTGTAATCCAGGAAACCATTGACAGTGCTGGGTGGTAACCATATAACCAGACCATATGTGTACCCTGCATGTCAGCAAGTGGGTTAGCGGAGGGCTAGTGTCCCTCCCCGTAAAACTAACCCAAAGACAAATGGCCACTCCTTACTGCATTCTGGAACCTGGTTGTAGACAGACGAGACAGACATACAGTAAACTTCCAATTATTCGTTTTTGTAACATCTGGCATTGCTGGCTTGGCTCTGTTAAAGCAATATCTGGTGAACTTATGCAATATATAGTGTCAGCACGTGACGTAACCGGCGTTTCTTTGCAATATCTTGTGTCTAGGTGTATCGAGTGGCTCATGAATGGTAGCCTTCCTGTACTGTATTACTGTATTTTATCATTATTGTATTTATGCTCAGTTCTCATTTTTTATTCATGGAAAAGTTTTTAGGATAGAGGGTTGAGACAGATAATAGCACATTATCTGGGTCAGTACTGAATATTGAGCCGATGGGGGGTACTATGCAGTACTGTATCTGGCATAGGGCTTCACTGACTTACGCCAGATAATTGAGAGGTTACTGTATGTAGAATAAGCTGTGCTGTTTGCTGATTGTGAATGGGACTTTGCATATTTAGTCAAGAGTTTTATGGATGTCTGCAACTGGCAAGCTCTGATAATAAATGTGAATATGTATAAATAAATATGAATTGGTTGTTGAGAGAGAATGCATTGTGTTCTGACTTGCATATCTTGCCTGCAGTGCAGATAGTGTCATTTTTCAGACACATATTTTTCTGTACTTGTTCAAATGTTTCCTGTGAGGGATCCATGGTCTTTGTTTATACCTGTACAAATTGTGATTATTATTTAGACCTTGGTTTATCTGTGGCATTGTTATCAGGCACACTCTTAACCTTGCTTCATATGAGGCTTTATCCTTTGGCATGGTGCTTAGGCTGCTGTGTGTGTTGCTTCATCTAAGTTATTACTGGGTTTAAGTGTTAGGTTACTGTATTTGATCACTTCCTTAAGCTTATGGTCCATTTTCAAGCACACAGGTCTGTGACCTGGCAAGGGGAAGGTCACAGACCTGTTTGCTTGACATGCATGCAGGATCACTGACCCCTCACCATCCAGTGTTACGTGGTTGAGGCGTGGCTTGGCTAATTACACACTTGAGTTGGTTTTAGTTGCCATTTTCATCCTCTTTTTGTACAACTAACAAAGGTAGTTCCTGGTACTACCATTGCCTTGATGGCCGTATGAACTTGACTTGCCTCCAGTCTGTAGTGTCATCTGTAGGACATAACGTCCTCCAGGTTTCTTATGTCTGTTGTAGGGAGATTTTACCAGTTATGGAATCTGCCTCCCAGTGTCCTCACAAGACTAAGTACTGTACAGTATACACATCTGTTATTACCATACATGATTCCTGTAACTGGGACTTGTCTTCATTGTTCACCCCTGTGCAACACAGTCCAGATCCTGCTCTGCCTTCCATGGGAGGTGCTTTCCTTTGATCTGTTATGCCCTCACTCTCATTTGGGGTGGATTTTTAAAGGTATGCAGCTCTGGGCATGGACTGGTAAGTCAGTTCCCTGAGGCAACTATGAACCACTTCTCTCTTTCTTAGTGCTACTGAGTTGACTTGTGCCTTCGACTCTTAAACCAGCTTTTCCACGGCGGCATGTATTGCTGCATCGTCTTCTCGCACCTTTTCACAAATTCTTGATTACATGACATAATTAATGATCCTTAGACAGGTTAAAGTAGCCATGGAGTCATGCCTTCGTATTTTCATTGTCATTCTTGAAGATGACTTGTTCTAGAAAGCCAGGTCAGAAGACATAGTGAGTCTCTGAGGTAGCTGAGTAGGCTGCATTAGGTCCACCACACTCTAAAACATCTGGGAGTGCAAATGGCTTGCAGATAATTGAGGTGACCATGGTTCCATATACTGTACATACATGTTTTGGGCAGGCTGTTCAGTGGATCGGTGGGCCTTCTGTCTTCTCGGATACGGTACAACCCTATATGCCCCTTGGGAGTAATGGCCTCACCCCTCCATACGGAGGTTAATGTAGACACAGTAAGAGTGCACTTGCTGTACAGGTTATTATACAAAACGGCAACAGTATCATTATCTGTACACTAGCATTTTTGAAGGCAACTTTATATCAGGATGGACAGCTGCCAAGTTGATTGTTGAAGTCTGTAGCTGCAGCTTAGTCTGAAATACCTAGGTTTTTGTTGACTATGGGCCTGTGTGCCCCAGACAGGGCAATTGAAGGTTAGATGATGAAGATGGATGGAGGGCTGATATTTATCTACGGCAAGAAAACAGGATTTATCCCAGTTTTCTTCATAGGTGCAGCTTTGTCGTGCACTTCCTTCTTGAGAGGAAAAGGTGTCCATTTTTTAGAGGACTTTGCTGGGCATGTAGCATACTGCAGCCAGATATAATTTTGGTGTCAACCAGTGGCCCTTGGATGCATGCATGCTCAACTCATCTGTTGATATTGTAATATGCTCTCTAACCCACTGGACCACAGTGGTTGATATGCAAATTATAGTGTCTGGGAAATGAATAGTTAGCTGCTCTTGTGGATGTTTGTGTAGAACTTCGTATGTGAGGTTTCCCATGACATGCCACGTTCAGTCTGACAAATAAAAAGTCTATTTGTCTACCTATAGCCACACACCATAATCCCGTAAGGGATAGTCATTTGTCTTTGAGGTAGTTCTTTTACAGGTAGGGGCACTATCCCTCGCACCCAGGTAAAAGTGAATGGAGTTTTGAGTGATGAGTTTTCCATGAATGTTGGTGTGCATCAGGGGTCAGTTTTGAGTCCCTTGTTGTTTATCATGGTACTTGAAGCCTTCTCACATGACTTCAGAGATGGACTCCCATGGGAGATGTTGTATGCTGATGATTTGGTGTTGATTGCAGGGAATGAAAAGGAGGTGGGGGAAAGATTTAAGAAGTGGAGAGATGGTATGGAGCACAAGGGCTTAAGGGTAAATGCAGATAAAACAAAAGTGGTGATATCTAGGGTTGGTGGCGGTACAATCAGAGGAGAGGGAGAGTGGCCATGTGCAGTTTGCCACAAAGGTGTGGAAAGTAATTCCATCTTGTGCAGTGTTTGTGATAAATGGGTGCACAAGAGATGTAGTGGTATTAAAGGTAGACTGCGAGATAATGCTAATTTCATGTGTGCGGCATGTCGGGGAGAGCAGGTGGAGATTGTTAGGTGTGAGAGGGTTGAACTTGCTGGCGAGTCTCTTGAGTGTGTGGAAGAGTTTTGTTATTTGGGAAACATGTTATGTGCCGGAGGTGGCGCTGGAGCTAGCTCAGTTGCTAGGGTGAGAAGTGGTTGGAAGGAGTTTAGGGAGCTGTTGCCTCTCCTTAGGGGTCTTTGTATGCAGCATGTGCTAGGAGTGTGATGCTGTATGGTATTGAGACCTGGGCAGTAAAGGAAGAGGATATTCGCAGGCTTAAACATACAGAAATGACAATGATTAGGTGGATGTGCAGTGCATCCCTGCGTGCAAGGCCTGTGGGGACTGGGTTTACGAGGGAAGAGTTGAGAGGTACGATGGGACTGGAGTGTATTGGTGTTGTGATGAGGAGAGGTAGGCTGAGGTGGTTTGGACATGTGGAGAGGATGGGGGATGATAATTGGGTGCAGAGGGTGAGAAGTGTTAATATTGGGGGAGGGGTAGACCGAGAAAGACATGGGACGAGGTCATTAAATGTGACCTCAGGGTTAAGTGATTGAACAGGGAGGCTGCCAAAGATCGAGCAGCATGGAGAGCCGCCATTAGGTGACCAAGGCCGACGCATGCAAGCATGTTGGAGCCTTCAAAAACGAAAACGAAACGATTGCTGTATGTACTGTAAGGAAACATAGTCGTTTATCCACCATAAAAATGATTGGTGTAATTAGCTACCTAAAATTGTTGGTATCACCCATCTCTCAGTCACAGCCATGACCTGTTTTCCTTGATTAATATTGAACCTTTCATGTTGTTCTGCTGTATGGAGTTCCCCTGAGATTTGTATTATCATCTCAGTTTCTCTCTGTTTGGCCAGATATATTAAGCTATAGGATAACTATTCACTGATTTGTGTTTTGTAAATGTTCTGTAGCCATCAGTGCTTCATATGAGCACTTGTCAACAAGAGTCCTGCATGATTTTTCAACATGTTTGTGGTCCCAGTGCCCAGCAGATCTGATTGGTTCCGTGTCAGAATCGTGTCCTTCTACGGAAGCTCATTTCTTAGTCCACCCAAGTTGTTCCAGTGCTATGATGTGTGTGTGTGTGTGTGTGTGTGTGTGTGTGTATGTATGTATTTTTAACTGGGTACTGGTGGAGAGTTACTCTGAGCATTGCAGGGTAGTATTAATGATAAAACAGTACCTCTAATAGTGCTACAGTAAAATGCTTTGGCCATGTCTGATGCATACCCTGTAATGACTTTTGTCATCAGCCAGAGTTGCAGACATTGTGGGATGTTTCACAACAGAGAGGCTACCTGTCTCCCTAGGAAGCAATAGGACTGACCATTACTTTGTTTATGGCACTGACTGCTAAAGTGCCATTTTGTATGCACCAGTGAAAATGCTCTTTCCCCCTCTTGCCTAGCAAAGCCTACAGTGATGGCCAGTATTGTACGAGACCATTTCACACACTTGTGTTACGGATTCCTTGCTGCTAGTTTTCAGTGTCCCTAGTGTACTTTGATGCTTCAGCTTACTGTTAAAGTTGACACTTTTTCTTTAAAGTATGCTTGTTGAGGCTGGTACCATCCTTTGGTCTCAGTCGGCACTTTAAATGCTGAGGAGTTGCTAGGTGCCTTTCCCCCTTGTCATCAAAGGCAAGCCTTCCCCATCAGTGTTTACTTTGACATAGCCACCACTGGACAAGGCTCGGCAAGATTGCACATTAGCCTCCGCTGCCTCAGAGACCTGAGGATTACAGGTATTCTTCTCTTTGTTGATACTTTCTGGACTTGCCAGTTAGTGGATAGCAACTCGTCTCATGTCACAAGGATCATCAGTCAAGGTGCAAACCTTTTGGGCACTGGACAGATGATTCTGGGAGGCAACAGAAATGTCTTTGGCCACTTCCCTCTGTGCCTTAGTTAAGCCCTACAATGGTGGTTAATAAAGCAGAATTCCATTTAACTGGCACTCAAACATTCTAGTACCTCAGACAGTCAGACAATCAGTTGTCTTAATGAGTCTGTAGGATAAGCAAATTTCCATGACTGTTTATTTTGTTTCTTGTATTGTTTAGTTTACTTTGGTTTGGTTGTGAAGTATTTGGAAGTTGTATGAGTACAAACAATCCCATATGCCACTAAAAGTCAAGAAGGTTTGTAAATACCTATGTGGCACACAGCAACCCCACCATCATAAATGAGAAAAAGATACACTACTGTATTGGATTTATAAGAAAAAAATATAAAATAATCTAGACTGTGTGTGGCAACTTGGACCAGTTAGGCTGAGTTTGCTCTTTATTTATATTGCAACCCCTTGTGTCCTACATCACATGCAGAGACATAGGCAGTTCAGTCCAAATGTTTTTGTGCCAGTATTTGGACAAGTGCCGGTACATCCCGTGAATGGCTGACAGTACTGATGCCTAATTCCAAGAAATAGAGCAGGGCATTGTTAACAGTAGTGAAAATGTAAAAACAGAATTTTGAGATTTGTAAGAGACTTGCAAACATTGAAAATGCAGTAGGATCGAATTGAATTTTATGAATGGTTTTATTAATTTTGAGTGAATTATCAAGTGCAAAACTTGATCTGTTGCATCACCAGAGCACCACAACACCATTGCTGCAACTTCAGTTCCATGATTAGAGTGCAGAAGATTGTACACTGGACTACAAACTGGATAATAGTGCTTGCTTTGATATGCTTACAGTTTATAAGCCATTTGTAGGTTATCAACAAGTAAATCTCATGTAAACAGCATTTTTGGTTTGCCAGTTAACAGGGGCTCTGCTGTATTATACCTACCATTGATGCCATCAACACTGGGATTCTTGCTGCCAGTACTCTAAGAAAATATGGATTTCTTTGACCATGAGTGAGAATGCAGCACCAATTTTTGGAGGATGCCTCTCAGGGCAGATGAAACACCCACAGATATCACTGCAGACATCAGAGCATTGGGTTTAGTGGATGCCCTTCTTTTTATAATGAGAGCCAGCCCAGACCCCTATTAGTGTTTGCTTTGCTGCTCCATAGTAGCCTGCATCATTTGGCAAGGCCACTCGTAGACCCTCGTTCTTACTAGATTAAGTGGTCTGTCAAGGGGCAAGCCTTCTGCATCACATATTTCATGGGATGCCATAAGCAGACCTGTTTGCCTCCCCCAGGACAAGAAAGTCTTTAGTTTACAGATCACTGATTCCCAGCCCAGTGCACACTTCTGTAACGTGGACGAATCTTTGATGCTGAACTGGTGTACTTGGGACTGCCATTGACCCTTCCATTTCATTGCACTGCAGGGAAGGGTGATTCACAGGCTGCAGTTCTCCCAGTGGAGAATTCTCTTTGCACTGAAATGACTCAACCAACCTTGGGGACTCCATCTACAGAAGTTTCTTGACCCAGCACTTCCTGCCAAATGGCATGGATCAGGGCTTTCATGGTTGACAGAATTCTTTGCATTGTTTATCTGGAAGTCTTGGATTGGACCATCATGATGCACCAGGGCTATCAATAATGTAGTCAGTCATGCTTGACCTTTGCCCATACTCTTAAAGGGTCAGTGCCAGAAATGTTTAGACACACTTTCAGATTCACTTAACATCCACTGGGTTGGTAGGCCTGAGTGAGGGGCTGTCAGAGACTGTCTTTTTCCTGTTTTCAATAAAAAGGTTTGCAGTATATTCTTACATTTCCTACAGAGTGCATTAGTGAACCCACCTGAATATGGATTTGAAAATGACATAAATATGAGAAACCATGTTGTGCAGCATCATGGTTTCTTTCTGGAATTACCCCACATTTCCCCCATCTGTGAAGATCCACAGTTGCTTTATTATACCAATTTTACTCAGACTTGGCCTAAAATTTCCATCCTTCCATCTTGAATGTCGAGTTATAATAATAGATTAACAATAAATTTTGGTGTCAGTCACAGAAAGGTGTGATGAAAAGGATGAGAGTCGTGGCACTGTCTTTTTCTGCCACTGACCTACGTGGAATAAGCTGTAAAATTACAGTAATCTGGGCCAAGTTAGTGTAAAAAGAGTAGTGTAAACACAGGTATTCAGCCTCCTGCTCCCAGTAGGGTACAGAAAGATCTCACTGTTGTGGCCTTGTCAGTGACATGTGAATTGATGAATAAATTCATCACTCGGGCTCAGTTTAATTTTCCAACAGCTGCTCTGCACTCCCCCATCAGTCATTACCAAACATCATGAGGGAGAACATTTGAACTTACAAGCATGAAAATACTCACCACACCCTCTGTCTGATGAGTGCACTTCAGACTTGAACCTCTTGAGTCCTCTCAGGAAGAAGCTGTCATCTGTAGTCCCAGATCAGGAACTTCCCCATCCTCAGTCATCCATTGTACCTGGTTAGAGGGACTAATGAACTCTGCTGGCCCAAGTGCTTTGATCTACCTGCAGAATACTAATTACTTAGCAGCAGCTACACTGGCACATATCAGTCCTGTTCCCATTCAGCAAATCACAAGCATTGGGTTGTGGGCCAGCATGAACAAGGTCTTAAGGAAATAACTAATGCACCACCCTGCATGAGGCCTACTTGGTCATGTCGTATCATGGCCTGTGTTTGTGTGTGTGTGTGTGTGCATTTACCTAATTGTATTTACCTAATTGTGATATACAGTACAGGAAATAAGCTATGCTCGTGGGGTCCTGTCTTTTTTTCTCAGTAAGTCAAATTTTGCTTTAAACTCGTTTAAGTTTGTAGACTGGACGATCTCTTTGTCCAGACTATTCCACAGGTCTATGCATCTATAAGGAAAACTATATTTCTTGATGTCCTTCAAGCAGCTTGGCTTCTTCAGTTTCAGTCCATGTCCTCTTGTTGTTCTCTTATCCCACTCAAACAGATCTTCTCTATCAGTTTTATCTACTCCCATCTTGGTCTTGAACACTGCAATCATGTCACCTCTCTCTCTCTCTCTCCTTTCCTCTAAGGAAGGCAAATCCAGCCTTTCCAGCCTCTCTCTCTATGACAGATCTGCCAGACTGGGGACCATCTTGGTTGCTGTTCTTTGTATTCTCTCAGTCTTATTTATACCTTTCTTTTTGTGTGGGGACCACACTACTGCTGCATATTCTAACCTGGGGTGGATCAGGGCCACTATCAATTTTTTCATCATTTCACTCATGTAATGAAATGCTACTCTTATGTTGGTCAAGAGTTTATATGTCTCTCTAACTATGCTGCACACACTTCTGTGAATATCTTGCACACACCTTCCACCTCCCCCATCTGTTCCAAATCATACTTACCCAATTGCTCCTCCACTTCTCTCTTATATTCTGCCTTTTCCCATCCACTTGCAACATTTCTACCCTTCTTGTATGTGTGTGTGTGTGCATGTACCTTATATTAGCATCAGTGTTACAGAACATAATGCAGTACCATGTACCTGACTCAGTCTCATTAGTGGGAACATTTTGTATTTGTACCACATTGCCTGTACTGTATTTAGAAACACTGACTTTAGCTGCGACTCGTTTTGTAATTAAGCTTAGATTGGCATTGACCCTAACAAGCTTGCCTATTTAGTTACACAGTACAGGACTAGATAACCTCCACTGAACTACTCATGATAATAAACATTGATAGGCGTTATAACCACGTCATACTCGGTTGTCTGTAAAGAAGTAGATATGATGATTGTGTTCAGTTATATGTGCCTCAAGCACAATTTTGTACACGTTGTTTTGAAATGAAGTGGATGATAATGGCAGTGCTTTAATGAACATTGCGGGGAGGGGGTTGGTGATAGCCAATACCCTCCACATGTATACATGGTGAGTGATGAGAAGGGTGGGTGGTGAACTGAATGAATGGAAGGCAGTGATTGATTATGTGTGTGTGTGGATGACAGAATGAGAAGGTATGTAATGGATGCAAGAGCATACAGGTTGGGGGAGTGGACTTTCTGACCACCACTTGGTGGTGGTAAAGGTCAAGGTTCAAGAGCAATGGATGAATAGAAGGAGGAAAGGACAGGAGGTAGTCCATACAAGGAGGGTAGAAATGTTGCAAGAGGATGGAAAAAGGCAGAATATAAGAGAGAAGTGAGGAGCAATTGGGTAAGTATGATTTGGAACAGTTGGGGGAGGTGGAAGGTGTGTGCAAGATATTCACAGAAGAAGTGTAAGGCAGTGTGTGAGGTGGAGAGAAGATGAAAGGAGGTGCAAGGAACAGCATGGTGGAATGAAGAGGTGAGACAAGCTGTGGCACAAAAGAAGAAAGCATGTAGTAAGTGGATGGGAAGTAGAGGTGTGGAGGAGGTTGAGATCCGGAAGAGGGAGTTACTTGTATACGTAGAGAGGAAGAGAGGTGAAAAGATTAATAAAAGAGAGTAAGAAGAGTGTGGATGAGGAATTTGGAAGGAATTTGAGTCTGAAGTGGAGGGAATGTAAGAAAATGTCCTGGGAGGAGGTAAAGAAAGTTAGGTAGGGTGATAAAGAACTTAGTCGGGGAGTGAAAGATAAAAATGATAGATTCATAGCGGAGAAGGGAGGAAAAAGTGAGCAGATGGGGAGAACACTTCAGGGAACTGTTAAACATAGAGAATGAAAGTACTGTAATGCGAGTATAACTGGCTGGGAATGACTAAGAGAGGGAGGGTGGGGGGGAAAGGGATCAGCATGATGGAAGTATTGGAAGCAATGAAGAAAGTCAAAAAGAGGAAAGCCCCAGGAATTGATGGAGTGTGTGGTGAAATGCTGAAGTGTGGGGGAGAGATAGTAGTAGAAAGAATGTGGAAAATGTGCACATTGGCACAGGAAGAAGGTAGAGTCCCAGAGGATTGCAAGCCAGTTATAATTATTCCCTATACAAAGGAAAAGGGGAAAAAGAACTGTGTGGTAATCATAGGGGCATTTGTCTTCTTAATGTAATAGGAAAAATATATTGTAGGATACTTATTGACAAGGTTAGGGAAACAACAGAGGAAATAACTGAAGAACAGGGAGGTTTTAGGAAGTGAAGAGGTTGTGTAGATCAGATATTCATCCTTGGGTCGTTAGTGAAAAAGTTTCTAGAGAAGGGAAAAAAGTTGTATGTGGCATTTATGGATCTGGAGAAAGCATACGATGGGGTGAATAGACAAGGAATGTGGAAAATGTTAAGAATATATGGAGAAAGTAGGAAGTTGTTGAATGTCGTGAAGAGTACAGTATGTATGAGGGTGCTAAGGCTGCAGTGCGTGCGGATAGTGAACTAAGTGAATTTTTCTGTTTGAAGGTTGAATTGAAGCAGGGATGTGTCATGTCTCCATGGTTGTTCAGTCTGTATATGGATGGGGTTATGAAAGAGATACAGTGGATGTTGGGTGGCCGTAAATGAAAACTCCCTGTACTGTTATTTGCAGATGATACTATGTTGTTAAGTGAAGACGAAGGGGAGCTGCAAGGTTTAGTGGATGAATTTGGGAGAGTGTGTAAGAAATGGAATCTAAAGGTGAATGTAGGGAAGAGTAAAGTGATGGTCTTCGAGAGAAGTGAAGTTAGTGAATGTACAGTGAGGCTGGGTGAGAAGGAAATGGAAAATGTGATTGTATTTAAGTAGTTGGGTAGTGTAATGAGTAAGGATGGAAGTTTAGAGGGTGAAGTGCTTGAAAATGTACGACAAAGAAGAAAGCTTGCTGGTTCCCTGAAAGCAGTGATTAGAAACAAGGAAGTGAGCATGTAAGTGAAA
>JAGKTI010008854.1:1577-11756 GCA_018397915.1 Birgus latro
CTATAACTATAATTACACCATTAACCTATAACCTAACTATTTAGCTGGAAATTAGAATGAAACCTGAGTGTTAATACAGAAGCCACTAAATCTCGAGGGTGGAAGAACTCTATACTCTTTTTACTCTAACTTGACCTAAAATTATCTCCCCATCTTGAATCCTAAGCTGTGGCAAGAGATGAACGCTGATATAACATGCTAGTCACGAAGAAGCGCTATGGAAAGGATGTACGAACAAGATAATCATTACTCTATCTTGGCCTAGAATTTTCATCTCCCCATCTTGAGTGCTGAGTTGTGTAGATGAACGCTGATATAACACGCTAGTCACGAAGAAGCGCTAGGGAAAGGATGCAGAGCCGTAGCCTTGTCTTTTTCTGCCACTGAGCCCCTGTGAAAAGAACCGTAAAAGGACGAAAACCTGGGCCAAGTTAAGGTGAAAAGAGTGGGGTGAAGAGAAGACGAAAAGGGGTGCCAGGAACTGCATGGTGGAATGAAGAGGTGAAGCAAGCTGTGGCGCAAAGCAAGAAAATATATAGTGAGTGGATGGGAAGCAGAGGCATGGAGGAAGCAGAGAGACAGAACAGAGAGTTATATGTAGAGAAGAAGAGAGAGGTGAAAAGTTTAGTAAGAGAGGGTAAGAAGACAGTGGATGAGGAGTTTGGAAGGAATTTATGTGTAAAGTGAAGGATATGTGAGAAAATGTTCTGAAAGGAGGTAAGGAGAGTTAGACACGTTAAACATAGACAATGAAAGTAACGGAAGTATAAGTGGCTGGGGAATGGCTGAGAGATGGAGGGAGACAAGAAGGGAGGAAGAGATCAATAGGATGGAAGTAGTGGAAGTAATGAAGAAAGTCAAAATGGGGAAAGTCCGAGGAATTAATGGAGTGTGTGGCGAAATGATGAAGCATGGGGAAGAGATAGTAGTTGAATGGATGCGGAAGATGTTTAGATTGGCCTGAGAGGAAGGTTGAGTCCCGGAGGATTGATTCAGGTATAATTATTCCCCTGTACAAAGGAAAAATGGAAATAGAATTGTGTGGTAATCATAGGGGCATTTGTAATAGGAAAAGTACGTGGTAGGATACTTCTTGAGCGAGTTAGAGAAATAACAGTGGAAATAGTTGGAGAAGAACAGGGTGGATTTAGGAAGGGAAGAGGTTGTGTAGATCAGATATTCATCCTAAGGTGTTTAGTGAAAAAGTTTCTAGAGAAGGGAAAGAATTGTATGCGGCCTTCATGGATCTGGAGAAAGCATATGACAGTGTGCATAGACAAGGAACGTGGAATATATTAAGAATGGAGTAGAAAGGGGAGCTGTTGAATGCCGTGAAGAGTATGTATGAGGTCGACCGAGCAGCAGTGCGTGTGGTTGGTGAGCTGAGTGAATTTTTCTGTCTGAATGTTGGATTAAAATAGAGATGTGCCATGTCTCCATGGTTGTTTAATTTGTATATGGATGGAGTTATAAAAGAGATAAAAGGTAGGGCAGTGGATGATGGAATAGCCCTCATGAGAGTGGGAAAAGTTTGGAAACATCCTGTACTGTTGTTTGCAGATGATACTGTATTGTAAAGAGGAGACGAAGGGGAACTGCAAGGCCTGATGAATAAGTCTGGGAGAGTGTGTATGAAACGGAATCTAAAGGTGAATGTAGAGTAGAGTAAAGTTGTGGTGTTGGAGAGAAATGAAGTCACTGAATGCACAGAGAGGCTGGATGGTGAAGAAATGAAAAAATGTGAGTGCATTTAAGTACTTGGATAGTGTGATGGGTAAGGATAAGAGTTAAGTGGATGAAGTGCTTGAAAGTGTACAACAGAGAAGAAAGGTTGCAGGTTCTTTGAATGCAGTGAAAAAAAAAAGTAAGTGAGCATGGAAGTAAAAAAGTCGCTGCATGATAGTAATGTGATACCGGCTCTAACGTATGGATGAGAAGCTTGGACCTTGTTGGAAGGACACAAGTCAAGAGTGAGAGCAGTGGAAGTAAGTTATTTGAGAGGGGCATGTGGAGTTACATAAACAGAATGGCAAATGAGGAAGTGAAGGTGCATTGTGGTGCGAATGTGAGTGTGATAGAAAGAGTTGGGTGAAATACACTTAGGTGGTTTGGCCATGTGGAGAGAATGGAGAGTGATAAACTAACGAGGAGAGTGTATGTGAGTGGGAAGGAGGGGGAGAGAGGGAGGGGGAGACCGAGGATGAGATGGAGGGATGGAGTGGAAAGGTATGTGACAGAGGGAACTGTGAGAAGGGGGAGGGTAGCGGGATGGTAGGGGACAGGTAGACATGGAGGCAATTTGTTTGTGGCCACCCTTTACGGGATTGAGCCGTCTGGGTATAGATAGATAGACAGATAGGTAGATAGACAGGTAGATAGACAGACTGATAGATTTTTATTTCATGTGACGTCAAACAATTTTATTTAGAATGGGTCATAGGAGCTGCGTTTTGACACAGCCATTATTAACATTCTCATGCTAAGACAACTCTAGTATTTATTCTAGCTAAATCCAGACTATATTTTTAGATGAAAGGGATTTTAAGGCTCTGATTCTCTGTTTCTTCTTTTTTCTTCTCCTTTCCTCGTTTCTTCTTTACTCTTCTCTGCTTTCCTCGTCCTCTTTCCTTCCATTCCTCATTCTCTCACTTCTTATTTTTTATTTCTTCCCTTCTTTATATTACAATATGTTCTTCTTTTTTTTTTTTATAGTCTGATAGTCATGTTCATTGTCGTTTTTTTTTTCTTGTATTAATATTTTCAGCCTCTTCCCTCCTTCCCTTTCCCATCAATCCTACTCCTCTCCTCTTCCCCATGTTCTTTCCTCTCCCTCCTCTACCTCACCTTCCTCTTCTCAGCCTCTTCCTCTATCTTCTCTTTCTTGTAACTCTATTAATTTACCCTTCCCTTTCATCCTCTTATTTTCTGTTCCCTTTTCCTCCTCCTTTTTTTCACTTCTGCAGTCCTTCTTCCCTTTCTCTCCTTTCTCCTTTCCTCCTTCCTTTTCCTTCACATTTCCTCTCCATATTTCCTCTGCCTCTTCTCTGCTTATCCCTTCATTTCTTCCTCTTCTCTTCAGTTTCGTTTCATCTCCTTTTCCGTCCTCTTGTACCCCCAACTTTTCTCATTTTTCTTCCTCTTTTCATGTTCCTTTCCTTAGCTTTTCTCTTCCTCTTTCTCTTCCCATCTCTCCTTTCTCTTTCTCTTCTCTCCTTTACCTTTCATTTTCTCCTTTCCTCCCACTCCATCCTCCCTCTCTCCTCTCCTTCCTTCATTTTTGACCAGCTCCCTGATTAGATTACTGGAGACTCACTGAACTCTGTGGAAGGTGTGAAGTGGCAGTCATTTTAGAATCGCTTTGTCCAACCTTCTCTCTGTTATTCCTTCTCTCCTCCTTTCTTCCTTCCTCCTCCTCCTCCTCCTCCTCCTCTCTCTTCTTTCTGTTCTTTTTCATTCTCTGTGTACATCCTTCTTCCCCCTCCTCTCCCTCTTAGTTCCTCATCTTGTTAACTGATGGAATAGTTACGTTGGTTATAACCCTCCCTATAAAAATAGCCTCGAAAAAAAGCAATAAGTCTCTTGCTGTTTGCTTTCCTTTGTACTCCCTTTCACTCCTTTGTATTCCTTTTCATTCCTTTGTACTCCTCCTACCTCTCCTTCCCTTTCACAGTCTCCTCTTCTTTTTCTTCCTTCCTTCTTCTCTACTCAGCTAATTTTTTTTCTTCTGCCCTTCTTTTCTCAGTCCTTTTCTATTCTGTTCCTTTCTTTTCTCTCGTTTCCTCCTTTCCTCTTCTTTCTTTTTCCTCTTCACTCATATCCCTTCTCCTCTTTTCCTGTCCCCCCCTTCCCTTTCCTTTCCCTTTCTTTCCCTTCCAACACCTTTCTTTTTCGCTCTCCTCTCCTCTCTTCTCCACTTCCTTCCTTCTCTCTTTCTCCTCCCCTCTCAGACCTTGTTTCTCTTCCTTTCTTCCTCCTTTCCCTTTTTCTTCTCGCCCTTTTCTCATCCCATATCACTTCCATTCTCTTCCCTCCTCCTTCCTCCCCTCTCCTCTACTTGCCCACCTTTCCTTTCCTTCTCTTCTCCTCTCTTCTTCCTCTCCTTTCCCTTCTCCTCCTAAGCTTTATTTCCCCCCCTCCCCTCCTCTTCCTTTCCTCCCTCTCCAAGTCTCCCTCCACTTACACTTACCTCTTCCTTCCTCTCCTCTCCTCTCCTCTCCTCTCCTCTCCTTCTTCTTTCCTCTCCAGTCCTTTCTTCCCTCATCCACATCCAGTCTCTCCTCTTCCTTCTTTTTATACCTATTTTCTTATTATAAGTCTTCTTTCCCTTAATCATCTCTCTCTCTCTCTCTCTCTCTCTCTGCTATCATTTCTATTCCTCCCAGTCTTCTACCTCGGTCTCTCTCTCTCTCTCTCTCTCTCTCTCTCTCTCTCTCTCTCTCTCTCTCCATTTTTCAGTAGCAGTCATCTTGAAGTCCCTCTGTCGAACCTTCCTCACTTCAGTATAGAGCAAGCGAAGGGATCAGAACGTGGCTGAGGTGAGTGAAGTGAAGTGAGTGAAGTGAGTGAATAGAATGGAGTGAAGTGAATTGAATGAAATGAATGGAGGAAAGTGAGAAAAATGTATAAGTGAATGATGAAGTGAGTGAAGGGAGTGAAATGAATGGAGTGAAGTGAGTAAGGTGTATAAGTGAATGATGACGTGAGTGAGTGAAATGAAGTGAGTGAAGTGTGTGAGGTGAGTGAAATGAATGGAATGAAGCGAGTGAAGTGAATAAAATGAATGGAGTGAAGTGAGTGAAGCGACTGAAGTGAATAAAATAAATAAAGTTGTCCCGATCACTGAAGCTAAAGGACGCTATGTTCCTTTTAGTGCTTCCAGACGATTTTATTTATTAAGAAAAACCCCTCTCGCTAAAGGGATGTACGAACGCTTTATCTAACCCCTCCAACTCAATAAATAAATAAATAAATAAAGTAACAAAGCTTAATTATGTCATCTGAAAGTAACGAGAATAAAATAACACATGATTAATCTGAGTGAAGGATCTTAAAAAAAATAAAATTAAAATCAACGTGGATGTAGTGACAAGAAAAGCTGATTAAAAAGGAAGATAAGAATGATGGGAGTGAAGAGGATAAAAACAGTCAATTCAGTCACTAATTTGGATCTCTCTCTCTCTCTCTCTCTCTCTCTCTCTCTCTCTCTCTCTCTCTATCTATCTATCTATCTATCTATCTACCTACCTACATACATACGTACACACATAAACTGGCATATCCAAATTAGATTTCAACTGTTTTATTTCCACTTTCCACTTTATCTTTAAATGTCATGTTTTTTTTTATGTGTCCGACTCTGGGTATAAGCATTACCGCCCGCTATCAAGGCCCAGTAGTCCTCCTACTTCCACACACCTCCACACGTCACCACTTCGGCGCTAACACCCACCGTCCATATTGAAGACATGCTAGGGCTGTCTCATACAGGACTGGTGTATTGGTATTAGCGGGGGTGTTTTTAAGACATGTCGGCGGGTCGTCAGGTATACCAGTAAAGTTTGTTTTAATGAAATTCAAATCCTTAAATTGTTCCGTGCCTCAGCGGGGATTTGAACCTGGGTCCACTGCAGGCCAACTCTACAGATTCGACCACCGCCTTCCCCTCCCTCTTTCTTGCCTCTGTCCTCCTCCACCTCTCTCTCTCTCTCTCTCTCTCTCTCTCTCTCTCTCTCTCTCTCTTTCTTTCCTCTCCTCCAGGACCCATCCTTTCTCCCTTTGACAACCACCATCACCACCACCACCACACACTCCTCAAGCCCCACCACTGCCGCCACCACCATCACCACACACTACCACCACCACCACACTCCACTACCACCACCACTATCATTACACACCACTACCACCACATTCCACCACTACCACCACCACCACCACCAACACCATCACCACCACACTCCACTCCCCAACACCACCACCACCACCAGCACCACACACGCCTCACGCTCCACTTCCCACGCTCTCACCTTTTTTCTCATACATATAATCGCCAGCAAGATGTTATCCACGCGGCACTGAGCAATTCCACGCCAATGAAAGCGTTGAAGTTTTAGTCTTGGCCGTGCGTGATCTTATACAGGGTTCAAGGCACTGAATTCCAAGCGTTAAATCCATACCTTCACTTCCCACACTCAGCCTCGCGTTCTGGGAGGTCAAGAAAGCTCCCTAATACCTCTTCCTAAGCGATTGATTTTGGTTATGACACTTAGCCGTCCTCTTCTATGCTACTTAAATCATCCAAGTCAAGATTCATTATATTTATCAGAAAACACCTTGGCCTGCATTCTCGTCGGTTAAGGCAGCTCCCTAACCCCTCTTCCTGAGCGATTTATTTTGCTTGTTACACTTTACCGTTCCCTTCTCTGTTACTCACATCATTCTAACGTCACCATACTCTGCATAAATAATGTCCAATACTACATTTGACAGCCGTATCCGAAAATAAATCGGTAAGGAAGAGGTGTAAGAGTGCCTCCTTATACAACGAGAATACGGGTCCTGGGCTAGTATTCTCGGTAGCTAAGGAAGCTCCCTAACACCTCTTCCTTACCGATTTATTTTCTGATACGCCAGGCTAATATCGTTCTGTACGTTCTGGTGATTATAGAATGATTACAACGATTAAAGTAACACAGACGAGGATGTAAATGCGTAATAAGCAAAATAAATCGCTTAGGAAAAGGTGTTAGGGAGCTTCCTTGACCCACGAGAATACTGGCTTTGGTTTTTAAGAAGTCTTTGAAATTGCCAAGTACGATGATATGCCTTCTCTGATTTTTAAACGAAATATTCTTTTGACCTTTTTCTCAAACTTAAAATATGTGGATTTGTTAGATGAAGTTTGAAATGGAATGGTGGGGGCACTAAGATGAAATGAAAAAGGTGTCTCTTGATAAATATAAGGTGTCTGACTGTGGTGATGTTGGAGAGAGGGAATGAGAAGGGTTGGGGAAGAGGCAGAGGGAAGATGAAATGAATGGATGTGGAATGGGAGAGAAGTGAGAGAGAGAGAGAGAGAGAGAGAGGGAGAGAGAGAGAGAGAGAGAGAGAGAGAGAGAGAGAGATGCTGAGGAAGGGAGGGAACAAGGTGGAGTGGAAAAGAATGGGGTGGGGGGTTGAGGGGAGAGAAGAAAGGTGGGGGTAAGTGAAAGGGAAGGGAAGGAAAGGGGGTAGGAAAGGAGGATGGAATAAGAGAGGAGTGGGAAGAAAGGGGGTAGAAAGATGGAGGATGGAGGAAGGAAGAGGAAGGAGTGGATGGAGAAGGAGAGAAGAGGGTGGAGGAATGGGGGAGGGATGGAGGAAAGGGAAGAAAAGAAAAAAGATGACAGAAAGGGAGATAATAACTGAAGACAAAGAGAAGTGGAAACTGTTAAGGAATTGGAAGGAAGCGAGGGAGAGGAGGAAAGAGGGTGGAAGGGAGAAAAGGGAGGGAAAGAGGGTGGCAGGGAGGGAAGGGGAGGGACAGGAATGGGAGGGAAGGAGGGTGGAAGGATAGGAAGGGGAAGGGAAAGAGGGTGGAAGGACAGGAATAGGAGAGAAGGAGGGTGGAAGGGCAGAAAGGGGAAGGGAAAGAGGGTGGAAGGGCAGGGAGGAGAGGGGAGGGAAGGGGGTGGAAGGACAGCACTGGGAGGGAAAGAGGGTGGATAGGAGGGAAGAGAAGGGAAAGAGAGTGAAAGAGAGGAAGGGGAAGGGAAAGAGG
The DNA here is from genome assembly GCA_018397915.1 of Birgus latro. Taxonomy (NCBI): domain Eukaryota; kingdom Metazoa; phylum Arthropoda; class Malacostraca; order Decapoda; family Coenobitidae; genus Birgus; species Birgus latro. Next base: position 9,337 of record JAGKTI010008854.1, read on the forward strand.
GTGGAAGGGCAGGAAGGAGAAAGGGAGATGACCTTAGGTGCCAAAGGTTGACTGCGCCTTAATGATGATGAAGGAGCGCCATCAGTATACCTCCTCCTCTTCCTCCTCCTCCTCTTCCCCCTCCTCCTCCTCCTCCTCCTCTCTTCTCTCCCTCCTCCTTTCTCTCCTCTCAGCCTCTCCTCAACTTATTAACATCCTCCTCCTCCTCCTTTCTATGTTCTTCTCCCTCTGCTTTATTTCCCCCTTCCCTCTTTCCTTTTCTCTTCCTTCCTCTTCAAACCTCTTTTATTTCTCCTTTATTGCTTGTTTTATCATTCACCTCCTCTTCTTCTCTTCCTCTTGCCTTCATCCTCTTTTTTTCTCTCTCTCTCTTTCTCTCTTGACGTCTTCCTCCTCCTCTTTCTTCTCGCTTCTTCCTCTTTTCAGCCCCGCATCCTCTTCCTTTAGCTACCCTTCTCTCTCGTTCACTGTTATTCTTTCTTTCCTCTCCTCCTCCTCCTCTTCCTCTTCCTCTTTCTCTTATCCATGGTCTTCCTCTCCCCTTGTTTAATTTTCGTCACCCTTCAGTCAGTCAAAGGTCAAGGTCACAGCGAGAGGTCACAGGCCGAAGTCACAAGGCAAGATTGGAGTAAACTTGGTGGAAGGGTTAAGGGTAATGCAAGAATAAAGTAAGACGATTTTTAGAGCAGTCTGTAGTTGGAAAGGGTTACAGGGGAAAGCGTTCGGCCCATAGACCTCTTGGTGGGCGCGGGTATTGGACTCTGAGACCTTCTTTATTTATATTTATTTCTTTATTTATCTGTCTATCTATCTATTTATATGTTTATTTATTCGTTTAGTATTCATCCTATTCTTTATTACCCTTTCCACGCACATTTTCTCCACATTCATAACCTCCTTTACTAATATTTCCTTCCTTTTCCAGTCTCATTATTGGCCGTATGACTAAGGCCTGTATTCTCGTAGGTTAAGGACGCTCCCTAACACCATTTCCTAAGTGATTTATTTTACTTATTTCACCTTAGTATCCTACGCACTTTATTTTACTTATTACACCTTAGTATCCTACGTGCTTTATTTTACTTATTACACCTTAGTATCCTATTATGTGTTATATAAATCCTTGTAACATAGCTATACTTTGCATAAATAACGTACAAAAGGACATCAACCAGGCATATCCAAGAATAAGTCGCTAAGGAAGAGGTACTAGGGAGCTTTCTTATCGGACAAAGAATAAGGGTATAAGAATGATAGAGTAACAATGTACCCAATCCTTTAATACATAACAGAAATCTATGTAACACCTGTAACTGTTTGATGTGATTAGCCTGCATCCCATATTATAGAGTGCAGTCAGCAAGGATACAGGTAAGGACAGGTATGCTCCATCACCCTTATATGCTTTGGAAATTATCGTTATAATAATTCAGAATATATCCACACTTTTGAGAGCTCTGTTTTCATAAGTGTGGCTCTCTCTCTCTCTCTCTTTCTCTCTCTCTCTCTCTCTCTCTCTCTCTCTCTCTCTCTCTCGTTTAATTACTCTTGCTGCCCTTTGTGTTCCCTTTTCCCTCCTACTTCATTTGGATTCCTTCTCTTTGAACGTCTTTATTAACTCTCTTGGACTCATCTCGTGTAGGATTCCTAATACCTTTTCCTAAGCGATTTATTTTCTGCTACCCTTTTCTGCCCTCGTCTGTGGTACATAAATCCTGCCAATATCGCCATACTCTGCGTAAATAACGTACAAAAGGGTGATAACCAACCATATAAAAAAAATCGCTCAGGAAAAGGTGCTAGGAACCTTACTTAGCCGAAGAAAATACGGATTCTTATTTAATTCAAGAGGTTAACCCATTCCAGCCGCTTACGTATTTTTTCCACATATTCCTAGTAAAAACAGACGATTTTAGTCAGCTTAAAGGAACGTTTCTAACCGGAGGGATTAGATATAGCCTTCATTAACTCTATTCCTAGTCTTCTCTATCTGTCTATCTGTCTATATATAGTCGTAATCTTGGAAGGGGTGACCACAAGAAAATCTCCACCAAGTCACTCTGTCCTCCACCATCACGCTGCCATTTCTCCAGCTCACACCACCATCAGACACATACCTCTCCACCCCATCCCACCATCTCATCCTGGTTCTCCCTCTCCCCCTTTCAACTTCCACTTGGTTGACATACTTTCCTAGTCAGTCTCTCATTTTTCATCCTCTCTACATGGCCATATCATCTCAGGGAACTTGTAACTCACCAACACATCCACGTCAACACGACAACTCTCCTTAACCTCCTCATTTGTCTGTTTCTCCACGTAACTCCACATGATCCTCTCACATAACTCATTTCCACTCCTCTCACTCTTGACTTGTGTCCTTCCAGCTCAGTCTATGTTTCAGGTCTGTTTTTAAATTT
>JAGKTI010008854.1:21766-32450 GCA_018397915.1 Birgus latro
GACTCAAGAAGCAGGTAAAACAAACAGGGCGGAGGAAATTTTGGGGATATATTGAAAACACATCAATAATGCTGTAGAAGCACACACACACACACACACACACACACACACACACACACACACACATGCTGGAAAGAAAAGCATACATAATGTAATATCCTCTTCCGCCTCTCCAGCTCAGGTACTATATAATGAAAGAAAACCAGAGAGAAAAGGAGAAAATGGATGGAAGAGAAGGATGGAGGGAAAGGAAGGATAAAGAAGGAAAACAGAGAGTGTCAGGAGGGAGGGAGGAAGGTAAAGGGATAGAAGATAAAGGAAAATAAGGAAAAGGGGGAATAAAATTAATGTAAGTCATGAGGAAACAGGAAGACAGTGATTGATGAAGCAGTGTTCATAAGAAAAAAAAGCAAGGAAAGTGAAGATGAGAAAAAGTAAAGAAAAAAAATTAATTGGTGTTAGTGAGGGGGAGAAATGGAGAATAGAAATGAAGGTTAGAGAAAGAGAGAGGAAGGGGGAAGAGGTGCGAATAAAAAAAGAACAAAAAAGACAACTGAATAGCAAGAAGAGACAGGAAGGGAAGCATGATGAAGTTAAATAAGAAAAAACTAATAAGCACTCAGAGAGCGCATACCTCCGCCAATGCCATTGCCATTAAAAAGATCCGGATCCGCCCAAAAATTTAATCATTTCTTTCTTGGTCCTTGACTCACCACTCCACAAAATTTCATTGAAATTCGTCGAGATCTTTTGGAGATGTTGTGCTGGATACTCCGCCCCAAAATTTAATCATTACTTCCTCGACCCGTGGCAAACCCTTCCACAAAATTTCATCAAAATTCGTTCATAACTTTTAGGGTGATCCCGGATCTGGATCCGGATTGGCCCCCTAAATTAATGAATTCTTTCTTGGTCCATGGCTCACATTCTCACAAACTTTCATTGGAATTCATTGAGAACTTTTGGAGATATTGTGCGGCATACTCCTTCTTGGCCCAGTGCCCACCCTTCCAGAAAATTTCATCAAACTCCGTTTATAGCTTTCTGAGTGATCCAGCTAACAGACAGACAGACAGACAAACCAACGCGGGGTAAAACATAACCCCCTTGGCGGAGGTAATGAATATAGTGAAAAAATGAGAAATGACAGACGGAGATAAATGCTGGGAAGAAAAGGAAGGAGGGGGAGTGAAGGCGAGAGGAGGGAAGACGAGAAACATGAGTGACGGGAGGGGGCAGGATGAAAGCCTGAGGAAATGAAAATAAAAAACAGTGGAGAGAGAGAGAGAGAGAGAGAGAGAGAGAGAGAGGGAAGAAAAAGGAAAGAAAAGGAAAAAGAGAAACACAGTCAAAAGAGAGAAGTAAGGGGAGGAAAGAGAGAAAGAGGGGCAAGAGGAATAGGAAGAGAATGAGAAGGAAGAAGTAAAGGGAAGGAAGAAGATAGAAGGGCAACAGGAAAAGGAGGATGAAGTAAAACAGGAAGTAGGAGAATAGGAAGATAAAAGAATGTAAGGGAAAAAATAAAGCTAACTCTTTGGAAGTTTTTTCTCACAAGGAAGAGGTGGGGAAAGATGGGGAGGAGGAAGAGGAACAGAAAAAGAGGAAAAAAATAAACAATACAATCCAGCTTTCAGTGTATAATGAAACAAAGGAGAGAGAGGAAAGATGAGGAGGAAAAGAATGAGGAATAGAAATAATTAAGAGGATGATAAGCATGAAGTAGGAAGTGTGGTGAAAGATAAGAGGAAGGAAGAGGAGGACAAGAAAAATATGGGAAAGAATGCAATCCAGACCAAATTTCAGTTTAAGAATGACACAAAAGAGAGAGGGTGAGATGAGGACGAGAAGAATGACGACTAGAATAAAATAATCAAAATAAGAATGATAAGAATGAAATAGGAGATAGAGAAAAAGAGGAAGGAAGAGGAAGAGGAAGGAATGACGAACAAAGGGGGAAAATAAGCGATCCAGGCTGGCTTTCAGAATAAAATGAAACAAAGAAGGTGACATTTGGAGGAGGAGAAGGAAAAAATACGGAAATAAGATAAGAGGAAGATAGGAATGAAACAGATGAGGAAATAAAGTAATGTAGCCTTGTTTTAAGTGTCTCAAAGGAAATGAGGAAGTAAGGAAAAGAATGTAAAAGTAAGAGGAAGAGAACAGGAGTCAAGAGGAAGAGAAACCAGAAAGAGGTCTCAGTAATTTTTAAAACCCTCCCCTTCCCTCTCTCTCCCTCCCTCCCTTACTGTGTCCCTCCCTTACTTTCTCTCTCCCTTCTCTTCTCCCTCCCTCCCTCCCCTTCTCCCTCCCTCCCTTCCCTTCTCCTTCCCTCCCTCCAGAAAGAGGGTTTAGGAATTGTAAAACCTTCGTCCAAAACCATCTTAAGGTCGAACTTATGACCCTGCTCCATGACCTTGACCTTCAATCGAATATTCTCCCACTCGACGTACCTCATCCTTGCCTGACCCTCAACATTCCACCAAGTTTGTCCCAAAATCGGATAACAAGCACTTAAGCTCATCTCGCCAGGTAATTTCAACCTTTGACTATTGTTCTAAAAATCATAAACTCCATATACTAAAAATGAATCTTTTTCCAAGTCCGGTCCAAAGAGAATAAAAAATATCTCAATTAAAGAATGAAAGACTTTTGCCTTGCCCTTTAACCTTAACCTTTGACAAAGTGTTTTCAAATTTCAAGAACTTCATTTTTCCTGACCTTCAACTCCTTCACCAAGTTTGGTCAATATCGGATGAAGCAGTTTGATTCACGGCCTATAAAATTTTTCGGCCAAATATTAAACACTTCAGCTAATAATCTTCAGACATTATTCACAATTTAGCGCAGTTCTATGCAACAGTTTTTACATTAACAAGAAACAAACACACGAATAGATAGACAGACAAACAAACAAGGGAACTGAACCAAACACAATCCTCTCGCGATACGTGTGCGGGTGTAAAAAGCATGAACTGTAAGCTGATTACAAGTTACAGATCTGAAATGAAAAGGCAAGAGATAGATTTACAGCATATTCATGGAACAGGAAGGAAAGGTAATGTACAGTAAGAACAAGAATAAAAACATCAGTAACACAAGGTAACTCTGGTAAATAAATTAAGGGAATCTAAGGACTAGTAATAAAGAGTGAAATAAAGGGACAGGAAAAACGTAGAGAAAGAAGACGTAGGAAGAATAAAGATGTGAGAAGGATGAGGAAAAAGGTAAAGAAAACAAAATCCCTGAATCCTTTGTGGGTTGGATTATGTTGAAGAAAATTTACCTCTTGACATTTAAAGGAAAACAAAATATATCATTTGGAAAGGAGAGACAGGCAGAATAAAGATGAGCAGATAGATAGATGGATAAATAGATAGAGATAGACATAGATAGATAGATAGACAGAGAAAGAGAAGGGGGGATTGGAGGTGAGGCAAAGGAATATACAACAGTGGTGGAAAGCAGAAAGTTCTTATGTGCAGGAAGGAGGTACGAGAAGAGGAAAGAGAGGGAGGAAAGGAGGAGGAGGGAGGGAGGAGAGGGAGGAAAGAAGGGTGAGGGAGGGGAGAGAGGGGGGAGAGGGAAGAGAGGAGAGAAGAGGAGAAACTGAGGGAGAGGGGAAATGATTATTGTTTGGTACACTACACTCTGACAGTTCTGTGTGTAGGATGAAGGTAGAGGGAAAGAGGGCGAGAGAGGGAACAAGAGAGCGAGAGGAGAGAGGGAGGAGGAGGGAAAGGAAGGGAGGGAGAGGAGTGTGGGAGAAGGAGAGAAAGAAAGTGAAGGAGAGAAGATAGAGTTGGAGACGATAAAGGAAGAAAAGAAAGGAAAAAGAGTAAACAGAAAGACACTATGAAGATATCAGACAAATTTACATGTGATAGTTGTGATGTGCAAGACGGAGGCAGATTGAGAGAGAGGGGCAGAGGGAGAGAGGGGTGGAGGGAGGGAAGGAGGGAAGGAGAGACGGAGGGGGAGAGGTAGATAAAAAGGGAGGGAGAAAGGGGGGAGCAGTTGGCAGGTCATTTAGACTTCAGACAAATTTTATGTAAAGGAGGGAGGTAGAGGGAGAGGGATATGGGAAGGGAGGGACTGAGGAAAGACTGGAACAGAAGGAAATTGAAGTGGGGAAAAGGGAGAGAGAAAGGGGGAATGGAAAGAGGCGCAGGAGGAGGATGTGGAGCAGAGGTGGGAAGGGGAAAATGAGAGGAAGTGAGTGGAGTAGGGACTGCGATAAAGGGGGGAACACAGAAATAAATGAAATTGGAGGAGAAAAGGGGGAATTTCAGGAGGGTGAAAGAGGAAGTGTCAACAAAAAGAGAAGGAGAGGAATGAAGAGGCAGAGGAAGAAAGAGTGATAGGGGAAGAGGGCTTGAGAGGAGAAGAAAGGGAGATAAAGAGGAAGAGAAGGAAAGTGTAAAGGGGGAAAAGAGGAAAAGGGAGAGGGGAGTGAGAAGGAAAAGAAGGAGGGGAAAGGAGACACTGGGAAAGAGGTAGAGAGGTAGGAAAAAGGAGACAGGAGGAAGCTGGGTTAGAAAAGAGAGTAGGAAGGAAAAAGAGTAGGTGCTAGAGAAGGGAATCCGGGTATTGTGTTGAGATACAAGAAGGGAGTATTTCTGAATAAAATATAAAAGTAAAAATAGAAATCTCTTTGATGATTAGAAAAGAGAGAGAGAGAGAGAGAGAGAGAGAGAGAGAGAGAGAGAGAGAGACAGAGACAGAGAGACAGAGAGACAGAGAGACAGAGAGACAGAGACAGAGAGATTATTATGCATATGTATATTTTTGCTGTCTCCAGACAATTTCTTGCAGCTCAGGAGAGGGAATTTTTTTTTTTTTTTCAACAAGTAGGGTTAGAGGCAACCTTTATCAACTCCTGTGATACGAAGCGACATTTCCAATTTCCATAAAGTTCCCCAAGGGTGATGAGGGTAGAATGTTAAAACTACTTCGTTGGAGTGAAGAATTTGACATACGAAACTGAACAGGTCTGGAAGAGACTAAGATAATGTTTGTAAATATATAAGAAAGGGATTTTTTTTTCTTCGTATATGCTTGATATCAACACCACTACGCTCTCTAACTTCCTCAATTTGTCTGCCTGTCTCTCTGGGTAACTCCACATGCTCCTCTCAGGTAACTCATTTCCATTGTTTTCACTTTTGCTCTGTGTCATTTCTACAAGGTCCAAGCTTCAGTTTCATACATTAGAGTAGGAATCACAATACAGTCATGAAACAACTTTTAAATATTCCATGCTCGCTACCTTATTCCTTATCATTCTTCTCACTGAACCAGAAGTTTTGTCTGTTGTACCCTTTCATACTTTGTTGATCATCACACTTCTTTAATATTTGAAGGTAATCACATTTTCCATTTTTTCCGACCATCCAGTTTCTCTCTGCACTCCATGATTTCATTTCTCTTAAAGACCATACCTTTACTCTTAACTAAATTCACTTTCAGAATTCGTTTCCTACATACACTCCGAAGCTCATTCACCAAGCCTTACAACTCCCATTCATCTTCCTTTAACTATACAGTATCATCAGCAAACAACAGTACAGGCCGATTCCAAACCCTGCCCTTTCTCACTAAGGACACTCCAACATCAATTGCTCTACACTGTATTTCTTTTTCATAACCATCCATATATAACATGAACAACCACAAAAACAGACACATCGTTGGGTGAGAGTGAGACACAGGTTAGAGCTACACAGAACCCATCCTCAGAGTTCTGTGTAGCCAGAAGCGTTAGAGAAAACAAAGAATTCCAGCTCAAACATGTGTCCCTCTCCCATCCAACATTTTCATTTGTCACAATGGATCACCTTCATGACACATCCTTGTTTCAGACCGACATTCAAATCAGAATTTCACTCACTTCACTTTCCACACGCGCTGCCGCCCTTACACCCTCATGTATACCCCATCCAGCAATTTCCCATCCATTGCATATTATTATTTCCCACACCTTCCATAATCCATTAAACGTTTTAGCTTGAATAATTGATCTACCTAAGTCCTTCCCCTTTCTAAAAGCTCTATTGTTCCCCTCCTACCATTGCCTCGGTTATCATTCTCTGCCAGTAATTATCCTATCATATATAATTACTGTTACACTAAGAAGATAAATACCACTATGATTGCCACACACCTCTCTTTCCCTTTTCTCCTTTACTTAGGGGAATCATTATACCTGACTTCAAATCCTCGGCAACTCTACCTTCCTCTAGACCAAACTGCACATCTTCCATACAATTCAAGTACAATCTCTTCTCCGTGCAATAAAGAAGTGGAAGTACTCTGAGAAGGTCGGGTCATGTGGAGGGGTTGGAGAAAGGAAGACTAACTAGGACAGTGCATATGAGTGAGGGGGAGAGGGAAAAGGAACCGAGGAAGGAGATGGAAGGATGGGGTAGAGAAGTATATGAGTGAGATGGGTATGAGTTGGAGGAAGGACACCCTGATGGCGGAGGACAGGTTGACGTAGAAATGATTTATCAGTAGCCACCCCTTACGGGATTAAGGCTTCTTACGATAGATAAATAGATAGATGTGTCTGACTCTGGGTTTAGTCTAGACAGTTTATTCCCTGAGGTCAAGAAGTTCTCAGGGGCACCATTTACCCTTCGAGTCTTATTTTAGAAAATTCCTGTTATCTCTTGAAAATGCGGTGGACAAGTGGTTGGAAAAATGGTTTGCTGCTCGAAAGGACGTGAGTTTCATCCGAGTCGGGGCAGGGAACGGTCTGATAAGTTGCACAACATTTTCACAAACTTTCTTTTGTTCATTTTGTGCTTGAAATTCCAGATTTCCTTTTTTTCTCGTTCTTACTTCTTATTTTCATTTTTTGCAGACTTCCAACCCCTCGTTTTTTTTTTTTTATTAATAAAAAATACGTTTCACAAGATCCTCGCACGTCACAAACATATCCCCTCAAATACCCCCATACCAGCTGTGATTGAGACAGCCTTAGTATGTATTCAGTTTGGACGGTGGGTATTAGCTTCGAAGTGGCAACATGTGAAGGTGGGTGTCACATTGGAGGACTGCTCGGCCTTAGTGAAGAGGCTGTCAAATCCCTCCCTGAGTAGGATATATACATTAGAAAAAAAAAGTCGAAAAGTCCATCCGAAGGTAAGCGAAATCGTTAAAAAGATAAGGTGAAAAGAAAGTCACCAGAGCAAAGGAGTTAAGGGAGAGAATATAATGTCTGATGTTAATAGGTTCATAATAATAACGCTCTTTGACTAAGACTGAACCTTCAAGTATGGCCGTCATCATCCTCTCACTTGATGTAGTACTTCCTTCTTCCATCATCTTTATCATTCTTTTTCTGTCTGTCCTCCTTTCTTTCTATTTCTCTCATCCTTTCAATCGCCTTTATTATTCGTTTCTCACGTGGTGGCTCTACACTGAGTAACAAGCCCAGTGGTCTCCTGTAACCCAAGGAAACCGTTTACAACGCCGGGTGGCAACCATATAATATAATAACGGGGTAATCAGGAGCCTACTATGGTGCCCGTATTAAATGGTTGGGCAGACGCAAATGTGGCGTCCATCCGTGAACCAAGCCTCCACACTCTTTCCCACTTCTCGTTGTGGCTAGGTACTGTCCGTCGCAAAAGGACATGGGTACACTGCATGGGATGGTCCTGGAATGGCGGTTGCTTGCCTGCGGTTAATGGGTCTGCTCAGTCAAACAGAATACAAAAACAAGAGGTTACAAAGGGAATATTCTTAAAACTCTCAGGCTCCTATGACCCACTCTCGCCAGAATATGATCGTACTAGAATTATCCCTACCAAGACAGTGCTAAAGATGCTAAATATAAATACATAAATAAATAATAACTCTTGTTTATCATGGGGTAAAGTGAATGCCAGATTTACAAACACATTTATGGATCTCTTGGACGAAGGGAATGTTTTATGAGAAGGCTTTTTGCGTGAGTGAATATTTGTGCTGACATTTTTATCACTTGCTATGATTAATGCTGATTTAGATATGAAGGATGTACTAAAAGCTATTAGTGTATTCGTTTGTGTATTTTTCAGTGTCGCTTTTATGACTCCCACTGTTCTCCTCTCTTTCTCTCTGTTAATCTATCCATTATCTATATATTTATCAGTTTCTCAGTCTATCAGTCTGTCTATCTACCTGTCTATCTATCTACCTGTCTATCTGTCTACTTGTCTACCTGTCTATTTACCTATCCACCTATCTATCTATACCTATATCTATCCACCTACCGACCTATCTATCGAACTAAAAAAAAGTCCTAGGTAAAACACAAGGGTTCAACCATTTTTCCTTGTCTTTCTCGTTTTAATTCACGTATTTATATAACGAATATACCGTATATAATATAGCTTTGTGCATATACAGACGTAGGGTATCGATTATACTCCTTCTACTCTAACTTGGCCTATAATTACCCTCTCTCCATCTTGAATATTAACTTGTAACACAAATTATCACTAGAATATGATGCTAGTAACGAAGAAGTGCTATAAATAACGCAGATCCATTGAACTGTCTTTTTCTTTCCCTGACCTGCAAGAAATAAGCTGCAAAATAAAATAAAAAAATCTGGGCCAAGTTACAGTGAGACAACTATAGCAATTATCCAAACTATTTATGTCCCTGTTTTGTTATCAATTATTACCAAATTTTATGGAGGGAAATGACTGCTAAATCAGTTATTCCTCTTTATTTCATGTAACCTTTTCCATCATGCGATTTATTTATAAGTTTATTAGATGCATCTCCTGACGATTCTGTTAAGTGTGGACCGATTATCCGAATTGAAGGAGTTAGATAAGATGGGTAATATTCTCTTGAAACCAGAAAACAGTAAGTAATGATGGAGTTTTATTGGAGAGGTTAATAAAGTAAATAAAGCTTCAAGGCTCGTATTCTTGTCGGTTGAGGAAGCTTCCTAATGCCATTTCCTAGGCGATTTATTTTGTTTATTACACCTTACCGTCCTCTTTTGTGTTACATAAATCCTTCAATATCACCATACTCTGCATAGGTAACGTACAAAAGGATATTAACCAGCCATGTCCAAAAATAAATCGCTAAGGAGGAGGTGCAATGGAGCTTCTAGTTTTTCACTGTGTCCATTATACACTTGGAGCATAGAGTCATTTCCTTCTAAGACGTCATATCAAGGAGCAGCAAGGAGCATCATCTAAGGACAAAGAAACATACCAAGCCTTTTACAGTCTTGAATATTAGCCAGCAGAGGAAAAGTAACAGCAAAAAGAATGATATGGTACTTGAAATTTTATCCATTATTTCACGCCATTTTTAATTTTTAATATTTTTGCAATTATTTTTTTTCTTAGTAACCCAAGTTGATTTTATTCAGGTTAATTGCACCTTCCCGTCGTCCAAGAATTAATATTTTCCACTAAGTCTGTCAGGATCATTCAAACATATTCTAGCTGACGGCGGGAGACTCAGTTATACAGGTTAGTATCACTCAATTATCTATCCATTACCAGACGTCTTAATCTCGACAGGGGTGGCCACAAACAAATCGCCTCCATGTCGCCCTGTCCCCCTCCACTTCGCTGCCCTCCCCACAACTCACACACCCTCTCTCATATACCTGTCCACTCAGCCCTCCATCTCATCCTCCGCCTTCTCCTCCCTCTTCCCCCCTCCACCTCATTCACATACACCCTCCTTGTTAGTCTCTAGCTCTCCATCCTCTCCACATACAGCTAATTTACAAGAGTCTAAAGTTCAGGTGATCAATTAATCCGGTGACGTACTTATTGTGGACACTAATATCGAGCCACATCCTAACGATAAATAACGAGAGTGTGAACAGTAACTTCTGAAACTCCCTGATGCGCTTTTTCGGATCCAGTATATTTTTCAGGATAGTGCGTAACAGTTTCGTAATTCTTCGTTTTAAAAGTGGTGCGATGTTCCAGACCACAGCTGTATTTTGTATTATATTCTTTTTGTATCTGGACGAATTAATAGGGTGTGGGAGGGAGGGAGGTCGTGGGGAGAATTTCGAACAAGGAGGGTTAGATCAAGCTTAAGTTTTCGCATTAAGTCAAGGGAGTAAGGGGATGGGTCCATTATGATGTGGCAGGAGTAAACCAGTTCTGCTGTCGGGCCCTGCTGCAGATGTCGCTGATTGCACTGCGCAGTTGACCCTTGTGCGGTGTGGTGCGGTGAGGATCTGTCCCTTTTCCCCTTGGGGCTAAGATGCGAATGAATGTGTGTGTGTGTGGATGAGTAAATTGGGAGTGTGTCGTCCTGTCTCGGCTATCTCCCTTTCTTTGAGGGAAGCAGCCTTGGTGTATAGACAGATTAAGTCAAGAGATAGTTTTTAAGTTACATAAAATAATTTAGTGTCGGCCCAATGGAAACAAGATCACTTTACTGACTAGAAGGTTTAAATATGATAAACACATAAAAAAATACTGAAAAATCTCATCACATATGCAACAAAGAAAAGCAAGAGGACACCATAAAAGAATGTTTCAGGGCAAAATCGGATTGAAGAACTGCGAGGCCAAAAACTATATGTAAAAAACAGGCATGCAAAAGAAATCTGTATCCGGAAGAAAACATGAAAAAACGAGGGACGAGTCACACACACACACACACACACACACACACATACACACACACACACACACACCAAATA
>JAGKTI010008855.1:0-32446 GCA_018397915.1 Birgus latro
TGTGTGTGTGTGTGTGTGTGTGTAAAATTTCAAATTTGGTATTGAAATGTATAATCTGGTATTACATGAGTATGGATTTGGCATTACTTCACTTCTGAGAGCTGGCAACCCTGCCAGTCATCCGTCCAACGCCAATAAAAACGCAGGGTCACGATAGCGCTCTTATCGGCCCACTTGCACTGAGTGCCTTCAGCTGAGCAGCTCGGACTTATCGTCAGTGTTGTAGAATTTGTGTGTCAGTCAGGTGGTAAGTGAGCTTAGCGTCTTTTCATTTTCTCATGATATTTTAAGATCTAAATGATAATGTAGTGCTGATGTCTCAGTTAAGAGTTATTAAAATTAGTACAGAATACAAAAAGCAATGCTACTGATGCTGAAGTTCATGAAATCATAAGTAAAGGCTTAAGAAGTAGATGCTACAGAGACAATAGTTGAGATTATAGAAATGCTCAAGTGCTATACTGAGGGTTTTTTTCTATACAGAATAATGACAAAAGCTTATGCCTATGGCTACCTGTATATCTGAAAGTTGTATTTGAAGCGGTCAGTACGTAAAGCAGATTCACCTTATGCCATAAAAATTACGAACTGGTTAATATATATGTTACTTTCATTTTTCTATGTATCAGGTTAGGTGACAAAAGCTTATGGTTTAATTTTCACGAGGAAATCTTTCGCTTGTCTATGCCTAGTTGCCTATTTATTTGTTTGAAAGTTTTTCTTCAAGGCTACAGTAGCTACAGCTCCAGCTCCAGGCAGGTCATTCGTTTTGTTTTTCGTTTTTGAAGGCTCCAACATGCTTCCATGCGTCCACTGTTGTCATCTAATGGCGGCTGTCCATGCTGCTCGATCTTTGGCAGCCTCCCTGTTCAATCCCGTAACCCTGAGGTCACAATTAATGACCTCGTCCCATGTCTTCCTCAGTCTACCCCTCCCAACCCCTCCCCCAATATTAACACTTCTCACCCTCTGCACCCAGATATCATCCCCTATCCTCACCACATCTCCAAACCACCTCAGCCTACCTCTCCTCATCACAATACCAATACATCCCAGTCCCATCCTACCTCTCAACTCTTCCATCGTAAACCCAGCCCCCCCAGGCCTTGCACGCAGGGACACACTGCACATCCACCTAATCATTGTCATTTCTGTACGTTTAAGTCTGTGAATCCTTTACTGCCCAGGTCTCACTACCATACAGCATCACTCTCCTAACACATGCTCCATACAAAGACCCCTTAGCACATAAGGAGTCTTCTCAATGTCAGGAGAGGCACCAGCTCCCTGAACTTCTTCCAACCACTTCTCACCCTAGCAACCGAGCTAGCTCCAGCCCCACCTCCGGCACATAACATGTCTCCCAAATAACAAAACTCTTCCACACACTCAAGAGACTAATCAGCAAGTTCAATCCTTTCACGCCTAACAATCTCCACCTGCTCTCCCCAACACGCCGCACACATAAAATCAGCATTATCTTGCAGTCTACCTCTAATAGCAATACATCTCTTGTGCACCCATTTATCACAAACAGTGCACAAGATGGAATTACTTCGCACATCTTTGTGGTAAACTGCACATGGTCACTCTCCCTCTCCTCTGATTGTACCGCCACCAACCCTAGATATCATCACTTTTGTTTTATCTGCATTTACCCTTAAGCCTTTGTGTCTCATACCATCTCTCCATTTCTTAAATCTTTCCTCCACCTTCTTTTCATTCTGTGCAATCAACACCAAATCATCAGTATACAACATCTCCCACGGAAGTCCATCTCTGAAATCACGTGAGAGGGCTTCAAGTACCATAATAAACAACAAGGGACTCAAAACTGACCCCTGATACACACCAACTTTCACTGAAAACTCATCACTCAAAACTCCATTCACTCTTACCTAGGTGCAAGCACCGACATACATGGCCATAACCACCCTAACCAGCCACTCTTCCAACCCTAGCTTTCTCATTGCCCACTTCACCACCTCTCTAGGGACTCTGTCAAAGGCCTTTTCCAAATCAACAAAAACAAAATACAGTTCTCTTTTCTTTCCAATATATTTTTCCTGAAGCTGTCGAACAATGAATATGGCATTGTGGTCTCCTTGCCTGGCATAAACCCAAACTGCATCTCATCAATATTCACTCTTTCTCTAATCATACTGTTATGCTACGTATTTGTGGGTCGGTTTCTCGCCCCACCCAAACCGCTGACTTGACTAGTGGCCGACGTCGTAGTGGCACAGGGGACTACAGCTTCAGTGCGGCTAATGGCCTGCGCTACCTCTGGCCTGACGTGACTAATGTCAGACGTCATAGTGGCTCTGGTACGGCTAATTGCCTGTACCGTGGAGCTAAGAGGACTATAGTCTGCCTAAAATGTCGGGATGGTTTGGGCGTTGCTCCCCACGGGAATTCCCCCTCGCGCAGCGTTGCCAATTTTTGTACTGGGCAAATTTTCGGATAAGAGACAAAGTGCTATGCCATCACTCCCACCACATCACCTCTCTCTCTCTCTCTCTCTCTCTCTGCATATAAAATTTATATTTTATGTAGATTTATTTCTACAAAAAATCTATACGGTTTTATGAATTATTAGAATTTGAGAAAAAGCCTCCTGACTCTCTCTCTCTCTCTCTCTCTCTCTGCATATGAAATGTACATTTTATGTAGATTTATTTCTACAAAAAGTCTATATGGTTTTATGAATTATTACAACTTGAGGAAAAACCTCCTGACTCTCTCTCTCTCTCTCTCTCTTTCCATCTTGGGTGAAGGCCAGAGAGAAAGTGACCTGTGGATTGACACGGTCAGTCAGACCTTCTCACCTGACCCACCCCACTCAATAAATCGTGTGTCGCAGCGTCGGAAAGCAACGATGCCAAGTGCTGCAGTATTTATAAAAAGTCATTGTTATATTTAAAAATAAGATACTTATAACACTATATAACTTCATTAGAGAATTAAATATATATATACACTGTAAATAAATTTCATTTAGAAGTAGTAAATAGCTGAAATGAGACAGAGAGGTGTGTGTTGGTAAAGGCTAGGCAACGCCGCATGAGGGGGAATTCCCGTGAGGGGCAATGCCCAAACGATCACGACACTTTAGACGGACTATAGCAGCAGAGGGACGGACTATGGCCGATCCTGCCTCATACCCAGCACGGCTTGTGGCTAGTTCTGTAGCTCTACTCTGGGGGAACAACTACAGAAGTCGGACGACTTATGGCCAGTCTTATCCTGCAGCAGTGATGCAACTGGGAAATGGACTATGGCTAGTTCTGCCCTGTACCCTGTATGACTGCCACCAATACTGTGGTGTTGCGTGGAGTTGTAAACTCCACCCCTTACCCGGAGAGTGGAATTTCGGCTGGAGACTAGGCGCCGGCGACTGCTACCTTTCCGGGGCATCGACTGAGAGTAAGAGGGGTGCCGGGGAGGGATACAGGTGCCCCGTTCCTGCTCCGAGCCACTCAGTATCAGCAGCAGACCCCCGGTGGTACTGGGGGTGTTGGTGTCATTTGCGGCCTTTACCCCTAACTCCTGTATTTCACCATCCTCCCCTGTAACAAAGTCACGACCCCGTGATTAAAGGTGGTATAGGTTGGTGTTGGCCGTTTGGTGGATGGGTTTGAGGTGATACAGGAAGGTAATCCAGTGGTCGGTCAGTATATTGGCCTGCAGGTGGTGGGAGTAGGCGACACAAAGAGTAGAAGAGTGGTTTGCTTACTGGAGGAGTCGTAGCAAATGTTGTGTGCTCCGGACGCGTTGGTGTCGCCCAAAGGTGGGGATCCAAGTGATTCTCGTGATGCGCATTGTGGTGGTGGTGGTGGTGATTTAGAGGCGAATGCTGGCTAAGGGCAGTCCGGCGCGGTTTATATTGCCGGCGGAGTGTGGGGGTGGTTTTCCCTTGGGAGTGCGGCGGGGCGGGTTTTTCCATGTGAGATGAGGAGTAAGGAGGGTTATTGGGGCGGTGTTGGGGGGTGAGGTGGGTGGCTGGATGCTAGAGGGCGAAGGGGTGGGCGTAGGTGTGGAGGTGTAGCGGGCCGGTGGGCGTGAGATATGACCAAAACGGGTAGTGGTGGTTGGCTGGGGAGTGGGATAGGGCAGCGGGGGCGGGCGGAGAGTGAGGTGGTGTGGTGTGGTTGGTTGTCATGGTTGGTGGGGTGGGGGCTAGGCTGGGTGCGGAGCGCGGGGTGGTTGGTGTGGAATTTCCTATAGGTGAGGGCTGGCCACGTGGTGTGGGCGGCGTGGCGGTCACAGGGGAACGTGGTGGTGGGGTGAGTGTTATGTGTGGGAGTGGTGCAGGAGTTCTGGGCGGCGAGGGGGTGGTGGAGACTGGTGGGGATGGGGATGGGGAGGAGTAGTAGAGAAATGGCTCTTCATGGGGAGTTGGAGGTGTTGGTTTGGCTCGGGTAGTCGAGGAGGGAGCGGCAGGGGTGGGGAAGTCCTGGGCAGGGTGGACATGGTGATTCCTGTAAGTTCGGGAGGTTCTGCTGCAGTCGATGATGACTTGGAAGGGGTTGGGGACTTTAGTGATGGTATAGGGTCCCATGAAGCGAGGGGCAATTTTATTGGGGGTGGGGAGGTGCGCAATGAAAACCTTGTCGCCTGGTTTGTAAGGGTTGGCAGGGGAAGAATTGGTTTGGGTGTCTTAGTGTGTGCGCAGGTGTTCCAACCGGCGCTTCAGGTGCTGCAGGGGTTCGGTGGTTAGGGAGTGAATGGGGGGTTGAAGGTGCTGTCGGAGAGGGAGGAGGAAGGGTGCCTCTCCGAAAACCCGCTCGTGGGGGGTGATGCTGTCGTCACGGGGGCAGGTGTTAATTCCCCACTGGACGATTTTGACTTGCGCAGGCCACTCTTGATCTTGGGTATCTTGGATGAGGGTCCTGATCTGGTTTAGCAGGGTCCGATGGCTCCTTTCGCATACCCCATTTCCTTGGGCCCTGTAGGGGGAAGAGTGGGAAATGGAGAATCCGAATAGGGTGGATAGCTCCTTCCAGATTTGCCCCGTGAACTCTGGGGAGTTTTCAGAGTGAATGGCCTGGGGAACGCCAAAGTAGGGGAAGACGTGGCGCATGAGGGCGTTGGCTATGGCGACGGCAGTGTGCTCCTTAGCTGGACAAGCGATCAGGAACTTGGACTAGACGTCGACGAATGTAATTATGTATTTGTAGCCGGATCTAGGTGGCAGGGGTCCGACAACCTCGACAGACAATAACTGCCAAGGTTTGTGGGCAGAGATCTTGCCGGCAGGACCCACAGAACGGGTGATGTCCTTTCCTAGGCAGCACGCTTGACATGACTGAGTGACACGCTGGGCGAGAGTAGTGGGGTTGGGGGCCCAGTAGAGGTCGTTGAAGACCTGGGTTAATTTTTTTTGTACCCAGGTGGATCCCATTGTCCGAATGGAGGTGGGTGAGGATGCCTATGGCGGAGTCCAAATCCAGGACGATGTGGCCCGGTGGAGTAAAGAGTTGGTCCCCTTGCAGGTGGAGTTTTGAAAATAGGTGCTGGGGAATCCAAGGAGGCTGGTCTTGATTCTGCCAGCGCCGGATCAGCCCGGACTGAGGAAGTAGGGATCGTACCGGTAAATGGGATAGGGTGTCGGCGTTGGTATGCAATTTCCCAGGCCGGTAGGCAATCACGAAGTCAAACTCCTCGAGCGCTTCACGCCAGCGGAGGAGCTGGGCATTCTGAGTGGCCAATTGCCAGAGCCACTGAAAGGATTGGTGGTCTGTGATCATGGTGACCCTGGTGCCGGATAGGTAGGCCCTGAAGTAGTCGAGGGCCCAGACAATACCCAGACACTCGCGCTTAGTAGCGCCATAATTTCGTTCAGCTGGGTTTAGTGTGCAGATGGTTCAAGCGATGATGTGCTCGCACCCTTCCTGGACCTGTGCCAGGACAGCACCTATGGCTACCAGCAAGACGTCGGTGTGTAATCTGAAGGGGAGGTCGTAGTTCAGGAAAGCGTTGATGGGGGTGGAAATGAGTTTTTCCTTTAAGGTGTCAAACGCTACTATTCGGTCGTCGCTCCAGACGAATGGTTCGCCTTTCTTAGTGATGTCATGGAGTGGTTTCGCAAGGTCGGCGAACCCTTTGATGAACCGCCTGTAATACAACGTGAGCCCCAAGATGGCGCAGACTTGGTAGACGTCCTGTGGAAGGGGCTGGACGGCGATGGCTCTCAGCTTGTCGGGGTCCAGGAAGATGCCTTTTCCAGAGACAATGTGTCCTAGGAAGGTGACAGAGCTGGTGGCTGGGACACACTTAGTGGGCTTGAGTTTCAACCCGGCCTGGTGTATTCATTGAAACACATGTCAGAGGCGGTGCAGGTGATCACCCCACATTTTGTTGAAGAAGATAACATCGTCGAGGTGCGCCAGGCAGACTTCCCAGATTAGGCCGCTGAGGACGGGCTCCATGAGACAGGAGAAGGTGGCTGGGGTATTGCATAGCCAGAAAGAAGAAACATTAAACTGATAATGTTTCCCATTACTTGTGGAAAAGGCCGTTTTCCCTTGATCTCGGGAGTGGACAGGGACCTGCCAGTAACCTGACTGGAGGTCCAGCATGGAGAACCAGGTGGAGCCGTGTAGGGAGTCTACGGAGTCGTCTATGCGGGGGAGAGGAGTGGCATCCTTGGTGGTTACATTGGTCAGGCAGCGGTAATCGATGCAGAATTGCAGAAAGCCGTCTTTTTTCGAACCAGGACAACAGGAGAAGACCAGGGGCTGGTAGAGGACATGATGATGCCGGCATCCAGCATTTCGCGGATTTGCCTGTCCCCTTCAGCCCGTTGGTGTGGGTTCTTCCGGCAGGAGGTTTGCCGAATAGGGGGGCCGGTGGTGTGAATTTCATGGGCCAAGTATGTTGTATGTTCCAAGTTGGCAGGCCTGGTAGAAAAAAGGTCTTGATATTCAAGTAGTAGATGGTGCAGCGTCTCGGCTTGAAGGGGGGACAGATGGTCGGGTAAAGGAGGAAGGGGAGAGGGATTTGAATTTAGGGGTGAGGTGTCACAAGCCTCAGCTGCCTCTAGGTCGCCGATCAGGAGTCCTCTTGGCAGAGTGAGGGACGGTAGCAGCCAGGTTCACCACTTTGATGGCGTTGAGGTGGGGTGGAAGGAAGGTCGGCGACATCAGGCAGGCGGAGAGGGGCCCGGTGGGGACACTTGGGGAAAAGAGGGAATGGGTCCCTGTGGGCTTATTGATCTGTAGCCAAGCTTCATGGTGGGGGGGAATGGTGAGGGTGGACGCGACGGTTGCAGGGAAAGTGGGGCATGGGGGAACTGGGCAGGAGAAGAGGGAGGGAAAGTGGGGTCAGTAAAAGGGGAGGGGGAGTGTCATTTTGTCGTGCGCATGTGCGGATGGCTGGGGGATGCTGGGGAGGCAGTTGGAAGTGGAGTCACCTCCCGTAGCAGTCTATGTGGGTGTGGAGTTTTTGGAGCAGGTCCAATCCCAAATAGCCATCATAGGTACGGCAGGAAGAGTCAA
Organism: Birgus latro; assembly: GCA_018397915.1. Lineage (NCBI taxonomy): Eukaryota > Metazoa > Arthropoda > Malacostraca > Decapoda > Coenobitidae > Birgus > Birgus latro. Next base: position 7,500 of record JAGKTI010008855.1, read on the forward strand.
AAACAATGAAGGGATGGTATGTGGAGGCTGGTTTGTGGGTCTTGGTTCATAGGGCCCGAGTTTCCCCACGAAAAGGCAAGGGGCCTTCCCCCGCGTCTATGAGGCAGGCTGAAGTGGGGAAAAGGGGTCCAAAAACCTTCTTATGGCGGAAATAAAAATGTGTGTACCTGCAGGACCTGGCAGCTCTCGTACCTACCAGAAGTCTTGCCTTGACTCCTTGTAGCTTCATTTTGTCGTAGACCGAGGGTCGGTACTTTGTAGAGGTGGCCCCCACCACCATGGGAAGGTGCAGGGGCAGCCCTAAAAAATCCAACGTCAGCTCGAGGGCCGCATCGGTGTCAGTATCTCCTGGCTCGCAGTCGGCGTTAGGTTCCTCAACGAGGGGGGGGTTCAGAGTTCGCAGGATTTTCATCCACTGTTAACATTTGGTGGCATCTCAGCGGGTCAGCTCTTATTCTGCGCGCTGCCTTCAGCTGTTCACATATGTCGTGAAGTGGGCAGCGGCTGCTACAGGCTGTAAATTCCCATGGACTGATGGTGATGAGGTTTGTGTTTTCTATCTGTGGCGGCCATTTCTTGGTAGGGCGGGCTCTTGGGGAGGCCGGGGTGGAAACGCTTCGTGTCGGGGCTGGATGGGGTTGGAGTGGCAGAGGGGAGGCTTTCGTGGGGAACCGGCTCACAACCCCGATGTGTTGGGTGTCGGGGCGTGCTGCGAGGAGGCGGCGAATGAGTTGGACATCGAGGTCCAAATTTCCTGCAGGGTCGTGGATAGTGAAATGTTCTTTCACTGTGCCCGGAAGGACTCTGAGAAGGGTGTTGAATATATGTTCGCCCCGGGTATCCGTTCCAGCATCTGAGTACGCGGCGGTGACGAGTCGCCGAGCTTGGATCAACATGTTGTCCAAGTCACCATCATATTTCAGGGCATCGAGTTGTGACATCACGACAACTTTCCCTAATGAAAGGGTGATAGATTCTGTTACTCTTTTTGTAAAACTGGCCCATGTGAGATCCGGGACAATTTTTGGTGCTCTACTAGATACTGCCTTTCCCAGGTGAGGTAGAGTGACAGCTATTTTCTGGTTATCATTCTCAGACCCAGTGTCAAGTAATGGCTTGACCATATCTAAATATGTAGTGATGTCGCATTGTTCTGGGTCGAATTTTTGTAGGAGTACATGTATTTTGGCTGCCATTTTCCCAAATTTTCCTTCCAGTCCTTTTTTTCCACCGTCCGGGTCAAGAACCACCGCTAGCCACCAGTGTTATTCTACGTATTTGTGGGTCGGTCTCTCGCCCCTCAAATACGCAGGCTATAGCAGGTTCCTATTCTAGACCAGGTCGGTAATTCTAAGGAAAGGACTGGACACAAACACAAGGCAGTGACTGTTACACACATGTATCACAAATATCTTCCCAGAAACAATAATACATCAATAAATACACTAGATGCAGGGTTGGCCGGGGATGGGTTAACACAAGGTTTTACTTGACTGGAAATCTGTCACTAAACCAGCTTAGGGAAAGTATGGTAATATTTACCCAACACTTGTGGCACATAAAATACACTTATGATTCAGGACACAGGAATGGATTTATTACAATTTCCCAAACTCGTATAGCACTGGACGGCACTGATACACGAATTACGTTAACACCTGTGTAAATAGACACTCACTTGGCCGGAAGTCTATCTCGATGTCTATCTCGAATGGAGTCTGCCACGCAGCAATCACTGAAGGGGAGACTACAGTATTCTAGCAGGACATTTGGAGGTGGCTAGACATACCATAACTAATGTACCTGGACACTAGGGTGGGTGGAGGTTTAATACACAAGGGGAAGGCAGGATTAGAATAATATCCTTTCCTTCGGATAGTCACTGTGATGTTTTACTCGCGTGCCTGTGCACTAGGGAGGGAGAGTTTTAATAAACAAGGGAATGGCACGATCGACATAATATCATTGTTGTGTTGGTCACTGTGGCGTTTCGTTCACTGGGGGGGGAGGGGGATGCACGGGACTCCACTCGGGATATTAATTAGGCCAAAGTTACTATTGGGCTTATCCAGTCTTACACTCTGGGCTCCTGGTCACTTTATCACTAGAATATACCATAAAGAATCACTCACATGGTATAAACTAATGTACACATATATCTGGGTCTAGAAGGCACACACCCAGGTAAACGCCACTCATTTCACTATCACTGGTGTGCCGCAGGTTGATTCTTCCATCTGGAGGAAGGACAGAGTGACACGCCCTCGGAGGGGCCCCAGACGTTGTCGTGGGGCTAAGGGCTCGGCCCAAAGACAGCCAGGAGACAGGCCTGACATCGAGTCTGGGAGACTCGGAGAGGTCCCACTCACAGGTAAGGTAAGTTAAACCCTGGTGTTCGGGGCAACTCCCGGGGTGACTGAGGACCCAGGGTACTGGAGCCCGGGGTGGCTGTACTGCGGCAACGGCTGGAGAGTTGCGTCACCGTTAGGGTCGTCATACAGGAACCTTTGGCCGGGGGAGTAGTGGACAGGGCCTGACATCGGCTGCTGGGTCTGCTGGGGCTCTGCTTCGGCTGCTGTTCACACTGGTGGAGTTGCAGGGAACCAAGGCCTCGGGTGAGGCCTTGCTATGGCTCGGGGGAAGGATCCTCTCTGGCTGCAGGATCACCTGTGGGAAAGAAGCGGACTGTGGCCTGCTCTACCTCCGGCCTGATGTGACTAGTGGCCGATGTCATAGTGGCACAGAGGACTACACCTTCAATGCGGCTAATGCCCTGCGCTGCCTCTGACCTGACGTGACTAGTGGCCAATGCCATAGTGGCTCAGGGGGTTGTAGCTCTGGTGCGGCTAATGGCCCGTACCGTGGAGCTAAGAGGACTAGTAGCAGAGGGACGGACTATGGCCGATCCTGCCTCATACCCAGCACAGTTCGCGGCCAGTACTGCAGCGCTACTCTCGGGGGAACGACTAAAGGATTCGGACGACTTATGGCCGGTCTTATCCTGTAGCGGGGATGCAACTGGGGAACGGACTATGGCTGGTTCTGTGGCCAGTTCTGCCTCGTACCCAGTATGACTGCCGCCAATACTGCAGTGTTGTGTGGAGTTGTAAACTCCACCCCTTACCTGGCGAGTGGAATTTTGGCCAGAGACTAGGTGCCGGCGACTACTACCTTTCCGGGGCATCGGCTGGGAGTAAGAGGGGCGCCGGGGAGGAATACAGGTGCACCGTTCCTGCTCCGAGCCGCTCAGTGTCAGCAGCGAACCCACAGTTGTACCGGGGGGGTTGGGGGTGTTGGTGTCGTCTGCAGCCTTTACCCCTAACTCCTGTATTTCACCTACCTTCTAGAATTCTCTCCATTACTTTCATTATCTGATCTAAGAGCTTTATACCTCTGTAATTTCCTCTTTCCAGGGCATCACCCTTCCCTTTGTACACATTTACAATTACACTCTTCAGCCAATCATCTGGGACAACACGCTCATATATAATCATATTTATCAGGTCAGTGACTAACCTCACCTCAGTATCTCCTGAGGCCTTCAACATCTCAGCAGTCAACCCAGACACACCTGCCGCCTTCCCCACCCGCATCCTGCCTGTTCCCTCACTCACAGTAGCAGCGCCAATCAAAGGCCAAGGGCCAAACACTGGATCTGCTGGCTCCAAACCTTCCCTATCCCAGTCAAACTCCTCATTCAACAACTGGCTATAATGCTCTCTCCATGCATCTTTAACCCGTCACGTCCCGACCGATTTCCTACGATACCCCCCAGTCCCGAGCAATTTCGGATTTTTTTTGGGGGGGGACTCAAACCTTCACTTTTGGTGAGAAACATCGAAAATTCATAGAGAAATCGCCCTCCTGAGGTTATAAATGGTGGTACAGGTGATGAGTCAGCCTTACCTTTCATTCTCACTCAGTGTAGATGGCCTAAAAAAAAAAAAAACGAACTATGGGAGGGTAAACTAATTCAAGCCACTTTGAATTACGTATTTATTTATTTATTTGGTACGAATTTATGTATAGTACAAAACTATATTGGTTTTCACACAATTATAGACACAATAGAAGCATTGTTCATTCACCAAACGCATCCACATATGGCACCTTCCTTTACGGCATTTCCACCTCATCACTTCTGTTTGTTTCTTGCTCTAGCTTCTTTATTTCTTTGTCCTTCACCTCAGGAATCACTTTCACCGTGAATTTCATCATTGGAGAGACTGTGGAGCAACAAGTCTTTACTGGCCAGGTCACTGCTAACAGGTGAATTCCAGAGTGGGAGGGAGGGGGGAGGGGGGTCAGGTGGGGCCAGGTAGTATCCCCACTTGACAGCAGATAGAGGAAAGTCTCCCACATATGCCTACCAAAAATCTCCCATTAAACTTGAAAATTTTGCAAATTATAAACCTTGCAATTGCGCAATGTACCCGTATGTTGATGGGTCTAGCTGTGACAAAACGTTGCGACGTACCCATATGTCGACGGGACGCCTTGGGTTAATATCCCCCCTGTTCACCACTACCCTTTCTTCATCATTCTTCACACACTGCTCACCTACAATGTCCCGATTATTCCTCTTCACCTGATTTGCCACCCGAAAAATCATATTTTTCCTTTCCCCATGACTTAGATTAACAAGTAAAAGTCTCTGTGACTCAGACTTCACCCCGTATACCTCTTTTCTAGCCCTACACTTGGCAGCCAAGTACTCCTCCCTGTTACCACCCTTCTTCCATTCCCGGAAAAGCCTTCTTTTCTCCTTAACTGCGGCTTCAAACCCTCATCCCACCACCAAGTTACAGTACTTTATGTCTTGGTAGGCCTCTTGTCCAACCGCACATTGCATCGGTAACTCTCAAGAGGTTGTTCTTAAGGACTCTATACTGTTCATTAACGCCTCTATCTACGGCTTCCTGTTGAACCACCAGTCTCCTCATCTCACTATAAAAGGCATCCCTTACTGATTGGTTTCCCAGCTTCCATATTTTCCTCCTAGGTACATATGTCCTCCTCCTCATCACTCGTTCTTTAAGCACCATGTCACAAATCAATAGTTTGTGCTGCTGCACACACTCCTCGCTTCCTATAACTTTAACATCCCTCACTAACCTCCTATCAACCCTCCTGACCAGAAAATTATCTATCTATCTGACTGCTATTTCCCCCAAACTCGTACATAATCAAACGACTCATTCTTTTTCTAAAATGTGTGTTGCACAGTCTTGTCCATAGCTTCCCCAGACTCGAGTATTCTTTCCCCTTCCGCATTCCTCACACCATATGCACATCCCCCATGGACTCCTTCATAACCTTGAGCTGCTTCACCCACATGACCATTTAAATCTCCTCCCAGAACCACTACCTCATCATCGCCAATACCACCTACTACATGTATTAAATCATCTCAAAATCTATCCTTCTCTGCATCATCCAATCTTGCCTGTGGAGCATATGCCGATATAATTGCAATCATTTTCCTACCGATCAAAATTTTCACTGCTAATATCCTATCACTTACTCTCATAACATTCATAACATATTCCACCCATTTCTCCGCAACCAACACACCCACACCCCCATATCCGTCAGTACCCCCCTGCTAAAACAACTTATAGTACCTACAGACCACCTACACCAAGAAACCAAAGTCCTCAAAGTCAAGGATTATCTAGACATGATAGGCACCTAAACTCTCGCTGCAGCCTCCACAAACCCACAACATCCACTACACTACATGGCAGCACATCCAAACACACCAAGGAACATCAAAACAACACCCAGCACACGATATCATACACAAATACTATCATCTCTTCCCCCCTGCCCGCCTCACACCAGCTTCCAGAAGCATATTCATACTCAAATCACTCGTCGTTGCATTCAGTCACTCAAAGACAACACACAGCTGCATGCACGGCCTCCTGATATCCATCCTTCTGAATCCTATCTCCCCCGTGAGGACAGGGTCCACCTGGGCAGGCTGAGATATGGGCATCATCCAGCCCTCTTGAGTTATCAGAAGAGGCTGGATGACTCCGTTGATGACGCCTGTCCAGGATGTAACGCAGCACCCCATACTATTAAGCACATCATGAAAGACTGCATTGCACACAATCACCTATGCCAACAACACAACATACACTCGTTGAAAGCTCTGTGGGAAAGCCTGGTCTCTGCCATGGCCTTCCTTAGGGACTCGAGGCTGTTCGCCAGACTGCCTAGGGAACAACTACTACTACTGCTACTACTACTACACCTTATAGTAGCAATCCTTCCCAACAATCTTTCTGGCTGATCCACCCCTGTACCGGACATCCTGCAAACATGCCACATCCACCCACCTCCTACTGAATGCCTCAGTGACTTCCCCCGCTCTTCCCCTCAAACTTCCCACATTCCACGAACCCACTCTAAACATCCTGGGTGATTTACTGTACTCAGGCTTGCTTTAATTTTTACATTTGTAAGTCATAGTCGGTAAGATAAAAGGGGGGGTAAACATTCCACAGGCCCCTCCCATTGCACAGTCTTAGGTCCAGGCAATGGATCTGGGACCCCTAGCCCACCAGCTTACCAGTGGCTGTGATAGTGGCCTCGGGGCACCCTGCCAGGACAGCTGCAGGGACACCCTCCAAGTGCACCTTTGCACTGCAACTGCCCCGCCATTATACACCCACTGATAGGGCAGCCTCCTGGGGCGCTACTCCCAGGTTCGGGCCCCTCTCTATTGGGCGGAAGCGGCAGCCTGGGAACCGCAATGCCCTGTACCCTCTAGCACAGGTTTGAGCCCCATCTCGCCCCGGACCCATGATCTACGCCGGCAGAACCCCCGTCACGCATCCCCCCAAAAGTCCGCCACTAGGTAGCGGGGGCAAAGTTTTCTGGCCGCATGCCCTTGCTGGCGTCAACCCCCTGTAACGTAGTGGGATAGTGGGATACATTGTGTGACATGTAAAGCGCATGTAGTATAGTGCATAAGACAGAGGAAATGTTTGGGAGAGTATGCTGGTCTACTCTCCATGTTACTGTCACACTGAAAAGGTCAGCAAAGGGGGATGGTTAGGTAGCTAGTGAAACAGGAGCTCCAGCTCTCTCTGTCACCAGCATTCCCAATCCCCTCAGGAGTACCACCACTGGAGTGGCTTTCCCTTGGGTAGCATCACGTAGTTTGTGTAACAGCCGCCAGGGGCCCAGGGCGGCGCTGATGTTGTGTATCTACACCACCGACGCCCACGTCTTTTGAAATCAGCCGGTGAATTCGGAAAATATAGTGCCATGGCCCGCTGCTTAGCTTAAGTAAGTGTGGTGTGATTGGTGTAGATGAAAGAATTTGGCAAAACTGCGTGATGAGAGCTGGCAACACAGGGGAAAAACAAAGTGAGACGAGGGTGCTGGCGAGGGGGTAGTTTTGAAGTGGTGGCTTGCTTTGTGAGACGTTTCTGATTCCTGCGGTGGCAAGGAGGGTGGTTGTTTTAGGGAGCTCCTCTTGCGATGGTAATTTTCCCGACCTTAGTCGCAATGGGGCTGTAAGGTCGGTCATAGTTGGTCATGAAAAGTCTGGAAGGTCAACATAAGGAGGTGCAGGTGACCTGCAGGGAGAACAAGTGCTGGAGACTCGAACAAGCAGTCAACTGACTCTGATGCCACAAGTAAGGTGATTGAATTTTCTGTTAAGCCACAAGCTATCTAGGCTGTGTATCAACGTGGCTGGAAAAGGAAAGCTGAGTAGCGAGATGATGAGGTCGTATGATGGTCAGGGCGATGTGGTGGCCTGGTTAAAAAAGGCTGAGTTGGTGGCCAAACTGACGGACATCAAAGATTTGGTCAGTTTTGTACCATTGTTTCTGGAAGGAGATGCATTAGCCTCGTATCTTGAGATGAATGAGAGCAATCAGCAGGACTATAAGAAAATAGGAAATAGACTGAAGGCAGCTTTTCCCAAGGGATGTTTGAGGCATATGGAGCATTAAAGAAGATCCAGTGGACAGGTGAACAGGTGGATGTTTTTGCAACCGAAATAAGACGGCTAGCAGGGCTAGCAGGCTGGAAGGGTGAGGACCTGGAGAGTGCTGTAAAGTTAGGATTTGTGAATGGGTTCCCAGATAGGATATCAATGGAACTGCAGCAAGTGAAGGACATTGAAACGGTGGATATGAGTGATTTGATCATGAGGGCTAGAGTATTGACCTCTGGAGCTGGGGGTCAGGAAGTTGCAGCAGTTCCAACTAGAGGTCCAGTATCAGCGGAACACTGGCAAGCTCCTCAGTGTGCCTCATCCTCACAAGGCGAGCAAAGTAGCAAGAGGGAGACTCGGAGGTTCAAGGGTCGTTGCTTCCGATGTGGTGGTCCTCACATGATTAAAGATCGTAGAGAGCCAAAGCCAGCCCTAACGTGTTACAGATGTGGAAAGGAGGGTCACATAGCAAGTCGATGTGACCAGGGAAATGGGTAGGGGGGAGCTGCCGCGCCGGAAGCTACCCCCTCAGACAAGTAAAGGCGCTTCCAAGTTCCCTGCCAGCGTCAAGGTCTTGGTGGGGGCCAGGAGGGTGAGGGCACTGGTGGATTCTGGTTGCTCAACCACTGTGTGTGCCTCCCGATTAGTAGGGAGATGTGCAGAGAAGGGTGGAAGGGCTGGTAACAGTTGATGGGAGAGAAATTGGATGTGAGGGCACCAAAGAAGTAGAGTTGACGGTGGAAGGGACCCGGCTGAGACTTATTGTTATCGTGCTTGCTGAAGTGATTAATGGGATCAACGTAGTGGTGGGAATGGATGTGATTAGTCAACTGGGTGGCGTGATGAAAAGGAATGGAGGAGTAACTTTTGGGAAGGCATCAGAATCCTGCTCACAGGTAGAGAGAGGGGAGGTTCAGTGTGCCGTTGCAGTAGCCAGAGTGCTGAGCCTGAGGGACTCAAGAAGTTAGAGTCGAAGACAGCTGTTGGACAGAAGGCTGATCTGTGTAAAATAGTAGACAAAGACTTCGTTGCAGAATTTGACGGCACGAAGTGGGTAGTGGAGTGGTTTCTAAAGGGAGAGTCACCGGTTTTGAAGAATAAGGTGGGTTGTCATGAGAACGCAATGAAAGAGTCCGTAAGAGAAGAATTTGACAGGGAGGTGGAGAGATGGATCACTGAGGGTATACTGGTGCCGTGGGGGAAGGAAGTGAAAAGTGGAGTGTTGCCATTGATGCCGGTGATGCAGCCGACGAAGAACAAGGTTTGGCCAGTACTGGACTTCCATGAGCTCAATGTTCATGTGATGTCTCATACAGGCGACGATGCTGTCGATGTGTGTAGTGAAACACTGAGAGAATGGAGACAGATGAGTGGAGCCTCGACCATCGTGGATTTGAAGTCAGCCTACCTGCAAGTTCATGTTGTCAAGAAGTTGTGGTGGTACCAGCTGGTGAACTACAAGGGGAAGACATATTGTTTAACGAGGCTGGGTTTCGGGTTAAGTTCGGCACCGAAAATCATGACAAGGATCCTCAAAACAGTGTTGAGTAAAGGGAAAGGGATGGAGGCTGCTACAAATTCATATGTTGATGATATACTGATTGATGAGACAAGGGTTGCAGTATCTGAAGTTGTGGAGCACCTGAAGCTGTATGGATTGGCCACGAAACAGCCTGAGCCGCTGGAAGGGGGTACTGCCTTGGGTCTGAGACTGGAAAGAGAGAGAACTGGGGAGCTAGTTTCCCGGAGAGCCAATGAGGTGCCGGCAGTGAGGGAGGACTTGAGTAGGAGAGAGTTGTTTTCCGTGTGTGGAAAGTTGGTGGGCCACTACCCAGTTGCAGGATGGCTCCGGGTAGCGTGTAGTTATGTGAAGAGGAGAGCGAAGGGTGTGAGATGGGAGGACAAGGTTGGGAAGGAGACTGTTGAAATAATGCAAGATATCGTGAGGCGGGTAAGGCACAAAGACCCGGTAAGAGGGAGATGGTACGCGGCCAGGTCAGAGAAAGGAGTTGTTTGGTGTGACGCAAGCAGTATCGCAATGGGAGTGATTTTAGAGATTGGTGATGAGACTGTTGAGGATGGTGCGTGGTTAAGGAAAAAAGACGACTACAACCATATCAACGTGGCAGGGCTGGATGCTGTACTGAAAGGCGTCAGTTTAGCTCTAAAGTGGGACTTGCGAGACATCGAGTTGCGAACGGATTCAGCTACAGTGTTTGGTTGGCTGAGATCAGCAGTGACTGCTGAGAACAGAGTTCGGGTGAAGGGACTCTCAGAACTGATTGTGAAGCGCCGCTTGGGGATCTTGAAAGACTTGATAGAAGAGTTCAGGGTCAACCTGCGTTTAATTTTGTGCCGTCTGAGAAGAATAAAGCAGATGTGCTAAAGAGGTGAAGAAAGCGTGGCTAGGGGTCCTGGGAGAGGCATCGGAAGAGGCTATGGTGTGCTGCACAGGAGTCCAAAGTGTGGAAGATCTGCACCAAATGCACCACATGGGGATTGATAGGACACTGTACGTGGCGAGGAAGGTTGACCCAGCAGTCAAGAGAGACAAGGTCCGTCGGGTGGTGAGACACTGTAGCAAGTGTCAGTCAATTGATCCCACACCAGTTGTGCATGAAGCGGGGGAGATCAGAGTAGAGAGCAATTGGAAGAGACTAGCAGTAGATGTGACGCATTACAGGCAGGGGCTGTATTTATCTATGGTTAATTGTGGACCTGGTAGGGTAGCTATATGGAGAAAGCTGAGGGCAGAAAATGCAGAGAAAATTGCAGGAGCACTGAACGAGGTATTTTTGGAGAGGGGCCCAGTTGATGAGGTGCTGATTGATAACAGCACTGCTTTCCGGTCGCAGGTTTCGAAGAATGTGCTTGACAAGTGGAATATTAGTCGTTACTTTAGAGCTGCGTACCAGCCAAGTGGAAATGGAATCGCGGAGATACATCATCAGTCAATCAAGGCCATGGCAGAAAGGGCTCAGGTGACACCTATGGAGGCTACTGCCTCCATAGGTGTCACCTGAGTCGCCCAAGTCAGGCCAGGATAAGACGACTGTTCCGCAGAGGGCGGTGTTTAAGTATGAGTGGCGACATCCTAGTATGGTACCAAAGAGTGTGGGGGGCGAGGAAGGAGGTGTATCCAACCAGATTGGAGATGAGGTTTGGGTGAAGCCACCGAATGCAGAATGCACGTCACAATGGGGGAAGGGGACAGTGACTGATGTGCATTCCCAGAACAATGTCTCCGTCGACGGGATTCCGCAGCATATCCTGGACATTAGAAGAGTCTTGGACCCATCGACGGAGGACGAGGGGCCAGTGGCACCTGGTGGGGACGAAGTGGTGAAGACGAGGAGATACCACGGCGGTTGCGGCGAGAGAGACGACCACCGATGTGGATGAGAGATTATGAAGAGGGAGAGTCAAGCGGTGAGGAGTATTAATTAGTGATCTTAAGATCAAGGGGGCGTGTTGTGTGATTGGTGTAGATGAAAGAATTTGGCAAAACTGCGTGATGAGAGCTGGCAACACGGGGGAAAAGCAAAGTGAGACGAGGGTGCTGGCGAGGGGGGAGTTTTGAAGTGGTGGCTTGCTTGGTGAGACGTTTCTGATTCCTGCAGTGACAAGGAGGGTGGTTGTTTTAGGGAGCTCCTCTTGCAATGGTAATTTTCCCAACCATAGTCGCAATGGGGCTGTAAGGTCCGTCATAGTGTAATATTGAAATTTATACGACTATATGAGTTTAAGTAATTAAGATCCCACCTGTATAAGATCCTGAAATTTTAAGGAGGCCTCGTTAATTTACTAACAGTAGAAAGAATTACGAATATGTAGAAGTAAGTAAAACAATACTAGGCTGCCACCACCCAGCGTATGCCGGGAAAGAAATATTAGTCCCGTTACAGTAAGAAATAGGACACAGGCCTTGAGACTGTAATTAGGGTAGTGTGAGTAGAGTAGAGTGCGTGAATCCTTTAGATAGTAACATACTTTGCGGGCCACTCGATCTCACAATCAAACTCCCCAGAGGAATTTAGATCAAACACATAAGTAAAATGATTAATCTATGATTTACTAACCTTAACATACAGTATATAAAAAGTAACCTTCGATCAAAAGAAATAAAGTACACAGATTGTTCTTCAGACTCTGATTCCTCTAGAAAAACTGTAATAATAATATTCTCTTCTCCACAGAAATAAATACGGGACTGACTAACATATCACGGTACAAAGTTTTTTTAATCGTGTGTTCACCACAGCTGATAAGATACTTGGGCTATTGCCACTCAATAAGATGTTGTAAATCCTGCACACAGATGAATTTATGCCCGATCAATAGATTTTCATACATAAAATATACATATAACTTCACCTCTTAACCTAATACAGTGTACACAAAAAGAGAATAATTCAAACACGAGCGTGACTTGCACTTCCACGGTCTCTAACGAACTCGTGGATCTAACTCACCGAGTCACAACTTTCCACCAAAAATTTCTCTAAGTCTAGTATATTCGCCCTAATTTCCCAAAGGTTTACATAAATTGATATAGTTATATATATAATTGGTTGAATAAGAATGATTCTATTAAAACTTCAAAGCGTTTGTAATACCCTGTACGTTAGAGGATACGTTTTCATAAATCACACTCGTTATCAACTAGAACAATTCACTTTAGAAGAAAAGACTTCTCAAATGGACCATACATATACATAATCGACCTCACAATACGGAAAGAGATGGAAAAGGGAGGGATTTGTGTATGGGCACTGGCGAGAAGAACAGCATGGTCACTTCAAGCACCGTGTCAGGAGGCCTCGATGATTCACCGACAATCTGTTAATACGTTGCTGTCAGGACTCCCAGTGTTCATAAAAAAAAGTTGGGGAATATTATCAGTCAACTTACTATATATAGATAGATAGATAGATAGATATACAGATCAATTATTGACAAAAAGGGGGGGGATTTAAGGACAAGCTCTCGACTGACCTGTTAATACGTTGCTGTCAGGACTCCCAGTGATGTCACCGTCTAGGACACACGCGCTCGCTTGCTGTTGTCCTAACAACGGAACTGACTTCAACCAATTACTCTTCAGATTACTTACTATAACAACTAACAAAGAATGTGCAACAAGGAATTCACCTTCGCCATACTTAGACGAAACTGACTTACGATGTTTAAAATTTTGTGGCAATCATATGGGTGTGACAGTTTTTACCGAAGCCTAAACTCACGAGTTTTAACTAATTGTGTTATGCTACGTATTTGTGTGACGGTTTCTCGCCCTCAAATACGCAGGCTAAAGCGGGTCCCTATTCTAGACCGGGAGGTAACTCCTAAGAGTAGGACTGGACACAAAAACAGGGCAGTGAATATCACACATGTATTCTAGACATAAGACACAGAACAATAATACATCACAGATATTACAAAGGATTGGCCGGGGGCAAGTGAACACTGTACACAATTGCTATCTGTCACTTTACCTTCTTGTTCAAGTATGGTACTATTCACCCGACACTCGTGTTACATACAACACATTTATATCTTCGGACACAGGAATGGTTTTGACACAATTCCTAAAACCCGTATAGCACTGGACGGCACTGTATACATATCTTACGTTACACCTGTATTTCAGGTAACTGGCGGCCGGAAGTCTATCACAGGTAGGGATGCCCGTAAAGGTATTTAGCAGGGGGGACTGTGGTATTTGGTATGCCCGGGTTAGACACGCTGCTGAGACAAGGGGCTGATGCAAGTTTAACTGAACACAGGGGAGGGGGAACGTAAACACCAGCGCAAGGCACAAAGACACAAAAGGGGCATGTCTAGATTATCGCTGAGGCTGTCTAGGGCGGCAGGACTCTACCTTCGAATATAGGTCCGGCCACGTTCTATCTATCGGCACGTCCAATCTCATTCGGGGTTCCTAGTCACTTCACTTTGAGGATACACTGTAGGGAATCACTCGTAAGATACCTGTAGATGCACACTAAAACTGAGCTTAAGGGTACACACACATATATATAGATAGTCCACTCACTTGGGTGACACTGATGGGCCCAGGGCGATTCCTCCATCACGAAGGAAACAGGGGCGGAGTGGCGTGCTCCTGGGCAGGGTCCCACACGTGGCTGTGGGGCTAAGGGCTCGGCCCGAAGAGGGCTCCTCGCTCCATACGGTCTTACCTATTAATAGTATTCCACTCCTGCTATACATTAACTAGGAACAAGCCCAAATATGAATTTGATGACCATTTCCTATGCACTGCATCAATTAAACAGAGGTCCAGGACTACTCTTACATTACACTTTACGCTAACTTAAACTACACTTACATTAACTTATATTATACTTATACTAGCTTATATTACACTTATACTAACCTTAAAATTACGGCATTACAATAGTTGGTCACGAAAAGTCTGGAAGGTCAACTAAGGAGGCGCAGGTGACCTGCAGGAAGGACAGGTGCTGGAGACTCGAACAAGCAGTCAACTGACTCTGCTGCCACAAGTAAGGTGATTGAATTTTCTGTTAAGCCACAGTGAGCAACAACGAAAAGGAAACAGTAAGCTAAGAACAGTGGATCCAATTGCATTACCACTGTGGAGCCGACGCGTGGAGGGGTTTCAATATGGTGGCCAAGGCTTCACGCTCGTTGCGGAGATAGCCACTCCATATTATAGAGCTCAGTGAGTACCACCCTGTTCGGACTGTGATCTAGTGCCTCAGTTTTTGAAGCCAACAGATTTCTTATGCAACTGTGCATTTTCATAAACTTTTCTAGCATTATGGAATAAAAATGTGGTGAAACATATTTGGGGAATTTTGATCAAATCTAGGGAAACCTAAGCAGCTGTCTGGGGAAATATGGCAACGGTAAAGTGGGAGCATTGGGGAGGGGTGGATGCAGGGGATAGGTTAGAATAAATGGTGTGTTACCACTATATGTATCTGGGATTTCAGCCAGGCAGGTCGTAAGGATGATAATGGCTGTCTTTTATAAGCATAAGTAGTTTTGATAAGATAATAAGCTTATGTTGGATGGCTGTCATCTAAACTTGAGACACCAGCAGGGCGATCTTGAATGTGCCCTTATTTTACGGTGTAGTACGTGAGAGTAGTGACAGCTGTTTGCTTTACACTGCCACGCACGGCAAGGTAGTTACTGTAGTTGCTTTTTTTTTTTTTTTAGCATAGTCTATATGTCATGCTAAGTATTTGCGGGTCGGTTTCTCGCCCTCAAATACGCAGGCTACAGCGGGTCCCTATTCTAGACCGGGTCGGTAACTCTAAGGAATAGGACTCGACACAAAAACAAGGCAGTGACTGTTACACACATGTATTACAGATATGTTCCCAGAGGCAATAGTACATCAACAAATACATTACAGGCTGGGTTGGCCGGGGATGGGTTAACAACGTAACACAAAGTATTACTTGACTGGAAGTCTGTCACTATACCGACTGGTTGAAGTATGGTATTATTTACCCAGCACTTATGGCACATAAAATACACTTATGATTCAGGACACAGGAATGAATTTACTACAATTTCCCAATCTCGTATAGCACTGGACGGCACTGGTATATGAATTACGTTAACACCTATGTCATAGACACTCGCCGGCCGGAAGTCTATCTCAGGTAGAGTCAGCCGCACTGTGATCACTGAAGGGGGGGGGACTGCGGTATTCTGGCGGGACATTTGGAGATGCCCAGACATACCCTAACTAGTGTGCCCAGACACTGGGGTGGGTGGAGGTTTAATGCACAAGGGGAAGGCATGATGGGAATAATATCTATTCCTTCTGCTGGCCACTGAGGTGTTTCACTCGCGTGCCTGTGCGCTGGGGAGGGAGAGTTTCGATAAATAAGGGAATGGCACAATCGCACAATAATGTTGTTCTGTTGCTCACTGTGGCGTTTCGTTCACTGGGGGGGGGGGGATGCACAGGACTCCAATCGGGATATACGTTAGGCCAAGGTTAGCTGTTAGCCTCGTCCAATCTTATACGCTGGGCTCCTGGTCACTTATCGCGAGAATACACTATAGGGAATCACTCGCATGGTATAAGCTAATGCACACACATGTAACTGGCTCTAGAAAGCACACACATAGGTAAAGTCCACTCACTTCACTACCACTGGTGGGCCCTAGATTGATTCCTCCATCCAGAGGAAGGGCAGAGTGACGCGCCCCTGGACAGGGGCCCCGCACGTTGTCGTGGGACTAGGGGCTCAGCCCGAAGAGAGCCAGGAGACAGACCTGACGTCGAGTCTGGGGGAGACTCAGGGAGGCCTCGCCCACAGGTAAGTTGCGCCCCGACGATCGGGGCAACTCCCGGGGCAACTGAGGACCCAGGGTACTGGAACCCGGGGTGGCTGCACTGCGGCAACGGCTGGAGGGCAGCGTCGCCGTCAGGGTCGTCACACGGGGACCTCGGGCCGGGGGAATAGTAGACAGGGCCCGATGTCGGCTGCGGGGTCTGCTGGGGCTCCGCTTCGGCCGCTGTTCCCCCTGGTAGAGTTGCAGGAAACCAAGGCCTCGGGCGAGGCCTTGCCATAGCTCAGGGGAGGGGTCCTCTCTGGCTTCAGGTCCTCCTGTGGGAGAGAAGCGGACTGTGGCCTGCTTTACATCCGGCCTGACGTGACTAATGGCCAACGTTGTGGTAGCACAGGGGACATCAGCTTCAGTGCGGCTAGTGGCCTGCTCTACCTCTGGCCTGACGTGACTAATGGCCGACGTCGTGGTGGCACAGGGGACAACAGCTTCAGTGCAGCTAGTGGCCTGCTCTACCTCTGGCCTGACATGACTAATGGCCGACGTCGTAGTGGCACAGGAGGCTGTAGCTCTGGTGCAGCTAATGGCCCATACCGGGGAGCTGAGAGGACTAGTAGCAGAGGGATAGACTGTGGCCGATCCTGCCTCGTACCCAATACAGCTTGTGGCCAGTACTGCGGCACTACTCTGGGGGGAATGACTACAGGAGTCGGACGACTTATGGCCTGTCCTGCCCGACCGACACGCATCCGTGTCGCGGCCCTGTAGCAGGGGTGCAACTGGGGAACGGACTGTAGCCGGCCCTGCTTCGTACCTGGTATGAGTGGCCAATACCGCGGCATTGCGTGGAGTTGTTAACTCCACCCCTTACCTGGCGAGTGGATTTTTTTTTTTTTTTAAGATTCGCCACACTGGTGTGGCACGGGCTCAGGGTGGAGAGCCCGTCAGAGGATGGCAGTAAATAAACAAGGGGGCGTCCTCTGCATGGCGACAGAGGACGCTGGCGTGGGGGGGGGGCAGAGCCCATCCCCCCATAATAACAAGGGGGCTTCCTCTGCATGGCGACAGAGGACGCTGGTGTGGGGGGGGGCAGAGTCCATCCCCCGGGCAAATATATACCAGTGCAGTGGCTGGAGGGTAACTCCAGCCACGGCGAGTGGAATTTCAGCCGGAGACTAGGCGCTGGCAACTGCTACCTTTCCAGGTCACCACCTGGGAGCAAGAGAGGCGCCGGGAAGTGATACAGGTGCGCCGTTCCTGTTCCCAGCCGCTCAGTGTCAGCGGCGGCCCCCCGGTGGTACTGGGAGGGTTAGGGGTGCTGGTTTCGTCTGCACTGGCCATTGCGTCGTCTGCGGCTTCAACCCCTAATACCTGTGTTTCTCTACAGTACTACATCTGACACATTAAGTTGGAGGAATATTTGGTGACAGTCAAGAATTAGTTCTTGTGACATGTCACATATGGCTTTAGTTACTATTGGCCTCCTGCTCCTATTTGTTATTATGTAAAATGCATTCACTTTATCCATACCTATTGTTGTAATAAAAATAGCTCGATATTTATGTAACTAACACAGTACAATGTAACAATATACAGTGTCCTGTAGCACAGGTATTGCTGTTTTTTTTCTTTTTTTTGAGTCATGGACACAAAAAAGTTTCAAAGCAGTACAGAATGACTATACTGTACACTGTTTATTATAACTAGGTGTAAAATTGCCATCTCTCCATCGTGAATATATATACCTGTAGCAAGTGATTAACACTAGAAAGTGATGCTAATTACAGAAAAGTTCACCAAACAGGATGCTGGACCACAGTACAGTACTGTATTGGGTTTTTCTTCCATTGAGCCACATAAAATCAGCAGCAGAAGATTGAAAATTTTGCAAAATTTAGTTATATTGAATGAGCCATAATGAGTAATGAAAAGTTATTAGACTCCAAGTATCAGGTGGCCTTACACTGATTGACAAGTCTAATGGTTTCCTGCAAGCCACGGAGCCATTTACAATTGGTTCGTAACCATACAATCAACCCATGTGTGTTGCCTACGTGTCAACAAGTGGGTTGACAGTGGGTTAATGTCCCTCCACGTTAAACAAACTCAGAGACAAACGCCCACCCCTTATGGGATTATGGCATCTGGCAATAGATAGATAGACATTTATCTTTGTAGCAATATTGTTTTGATGTCAAATTATTTAGCTAAGGAGTGGCTTCCTGTTATGTGAGGGTTAACTGTGTTTCTTCTCTTGACAGTTTGGGCTGAATTCTACTTGGCAGTCTGTCTGACATCCAGGGAACATGGCACCATGTGAGAACCTTGAAGGTGAGAAGAGTCAGGTACAAGAGACACCTGACAGCAAGGAAAGGAAGTTTGGAGGGTTCCGGCTGTACCCCACCCTGCGTGACCACCCCCTGAAAAGCGGGTACATATGGCTCCAAGGGAAGCAAGTAGACGATGCAGTGTGGCCTTATTGGCGAGTGCATGACAAGCTCTACGACCTAACACACTTTGCCCAAACTCATCCAGGAGGTACAGTTTACATTCAAAATGTACTAAGTTTCTGAGTGTCCCATTAGTAAAATTAAAACTTCCTACTGGCATGGTGGGATTACATCTTGTACTCCATCTTGATTTTATTGAAGTTATAGTATTAATGTACCATATCAGATTTAGCATTATAGAACTAGCAGTTTTTAAAAACATGAGTAGAAATTTTGTATTGTCAGTAATGTAACCATTTTAAATGGTATCTTATAGTTACAGGTTATAGCACATTGTCACGTGTACTCTTTTCTTCTGTTTATGCCTTGGATATTGATGTAAAAACTAGGCCCATATGATCCTGTACTGTGCAGATAACATGCCAAGTAAACCTAGACCTATTCCCTTACTTAGGGAATGGATCCAGTTTTGCCTCCCTTCTCATCTGTATAGTACAGGATCAAACAGGCTTAGTTTATACATCATAATCTGTTTCCTAAGTACAGTAGGTATGTATTTATTAAAATATTACAAAAGAAGTGTGTGGTAATTATGGGGGCATTTGTCTTCTTGTTGTAATAGGAAAAGTGTATGGTAGATACTTATTGACTGAGTTAGGAAAATAATGAGGAATTAGTTGGAGAAGAACAGTGAGGTTTTAGGAAGGGAAGAGGTTGTTTAGATCAGATATTCATTTAGATCTTTAGTGGAAAACTTTCTAGAGAAGGGAAAGAAGTTGTATGTGGAGTTCATGGATTTTGGAGGAAGCATATGACAGGGTGGATAGACAAGGATCGTGGAAAGTATTATGAATATATGGAATAGATGGGAAGTTGTTGAATGCCGTGAAGAGTATGTATGAGGGTGCTAAGGCTGCAGTGCGTGTGGATAGTGAACTGAGTGAATTTTTCTACTTGAGGGTTAAACTGAAACAGGGATGTGTCATGTCTCCATGGTTGTTCAATCTGTATACCCCATCCATATACAGAGATACAAGGTAGAGAAGTGGATGTTGGAGCAGCCCTAATGAGAGATGGCAGTGTTTGGAAACTCCCTGTACTGTTGTTTGCAAATGATACTGTGTTGTTAAGTGAAGGCAAAGGGGAGCTGCAAGGCTTGGTGGATGAGTTTGGGAGAGTGTGTGAGAAACAGAATCTAAAGGTGAATGCAGGGAAGAGTAAAGGTATGGTCTTCGGGAGAAGTGAACGTACAGTGAGGTTGGATTAGGAAATGGAAAATGTGAGTGAATTTAAGTACTTGGGTAGTGTGCTGAGTAAGGATGGAAGTTTAGAGGAAGAAGTGCTCGAAAGGGTACAGGAAGGAAGAAAGGTTCCTGGTTCCTTGAAAGCAGTGATAAGAAACAGAGAAGTGAGCATGGAAGTGAAAAAGTTACTACATGACAATTTTGTGATACCAACTCTAATGTATGGAAGTGAAGCTTGGACCTTGTTGGAGGGGCAGAAGTCAAGAGTGAGAGAAGTGGAAATGAGTTATTTGAGAGGAGCATGTGGAGTCACATGGAGAGACAGACTGACAAATGGGGATGTGAAGGAGCATTGCGCGGATGCAGATGTGATAGGGAGCATTAGGAGAAACACATTGAGGTGGCTTGGCCATGTTGAGAGGATGGAGAGTGAGAGACTGATGAAGAGAGTGTATGTGAGTGAGGTGGAGGAAGAGAGAGGGAGGGGGAGGCCAAGGATGAGATGGAGGGATGGAATGGAGATGTATATGAGAGGGGGGGGTGTGAGCTGGGAGCATGGCAATGAAATGGCGGGGGACAGGGCGACATGGAGGCGATTTGTTTGTGGCCACCCCTTACGGGATTAAGGCGTCTGGCAATAAATAGACAAACCTTCCTTGTGACAACCCCCCACCCCTCCCCTCACAAGAAAAAGAAAGAAATAGAGAACAAGTACAATACAGTATATCACAAAATATCACACTCTTACAGGTACTCACTTTTTCACATACACACACACGGCAGGTCGCCGACGTGGACAGACGTCCTCCTGGACCGCAGGGAAATAATCGTGGAATCAGCGGCGAAAGGAAACCAGCCTATAGTGATTATGGAAATGAGTGCGTGAGTGGTGGTCCCGTCGGACATTATTTAAAAAAAAAAAAAAAAGCGGGTTTTGGGATAAAGAGAGCAAGATACAGTATAGAAAAGTTTCCATATGGTTGTACCATGGTGGAAAGCGACGGCGGTTTGTTTACGTCTGGCGAAAGTGAATTTGTGGGTTTCTCCGACGAAGATGCGAGAAATGGAAGTACAAAATTGTATCAAACAAGAGTAGCAGGAGTAGAAAAAACGGCGGAGAAGAATGTCCAGGAATTGAAGAAGGTATGGGTAGTAATTAGGGAGTTGCAGGAGAGGACCCTACAACAGGAGAGAGAGATCAAAGGTTTACAGAACGAGCTGGAAAAAGTTTACACACGCAGCGCAGAACAAGAAAGAGAAGTCACGGAATTAAAAGTGAGTAACGAATCTGCCACAAATGAAATAGAACACCTCAAGAGGGAAAACAGGAGGTTGGAAGAAGAAAGAGACAGAATGAAAAGTAAATTAGATGAGTATGATTCAAAATCAAGGATGCAAGATGAACATATTAAGGAAATCAAGGAGCAACAAAAGGGGTGGTAGAAAATTCAGGAGGAAGGGAATGTAAATTTGAAAGAGATTATTGAACAACAAAGCAAGGAAAGGGTGGAGAAGGAAGTGGTTAGGGTATTGAAAAGTAGAGAAGCTTTAGTCAGGGATGTAGCAGATAAGAAAAAATGTGTAATTATTTTAGGGGTAAAAGAAAAGCGTATCACGATAAGATCTGAAAGAGAAAGAGAAGAATTGAGTAAAGTTAAAGAAATATTATCAGTAGTCATGGAGGGTAACAATGAAGCCCTAGAAGAGATTGAAGAAGTGTTTAGGTTAGGTAAGTATGAGGAAGGAGGGGCAAGGCCATTGAAGGTGAAGTTTAAGTCCCAGGCAATAGTAAATGAAATCATGAATAGGACATGGAAATTAGCAGACAAAGAGGGGTTCGAAAATGTCTGGTTAAGGATAGATGCAAATGAGGAAGAAAGAGCTAAAATAAAGGAGTTAGTAAAGGAAGCTAAGGCAAAAAAACGAAAAAAGAACGGAGAAGGAGAAGACAGTGTTTTATTGGAGAGTTATGGACCAGAAATTGAGGAAGTGGTACCGACGGAGAGGAGGAGAAAAGACGGTATAAGTAATAACGAAAAAAGTTTGAAAGTGGCGTACACTAATGTTGATGGATTAATATCGGCAATGTTAGAAATCAACGATTTCTTGAGGGTACAAGAACCTGATGTTATGTGCTTTGTAGAGACCAAGTTAAGGGAGAATATTGATAGATTAATATCGGCAATGTTAGAAATCAACGATTTCTTGAGGGTACAAGAACCTGATGTTATGTGCTTTGTAGAGACCAAGTTAAGGGAGAATATTGATATCCATATGGGAGATGGCAAATACAAATTGTGGAGAAGAGACAGAAAAGATAAAATGGGAGGAGGAGTGATGATAGCAGTGAAGAATAACTTAAATATAGATTCTGTGGAAATGCGAGAGGGTAGGGCTGAAGTGATAAACATGAAATTAGAAACTGGAGAGAACTGTAAGAGAGATATAGCAGTAGTATATGTTCCACCTAAGACAAGAGCATGGACAGATGATGAATACCAGGAGATGTTGTCAGACATGGTTAGTTACCTACCGAAAGTGATTGAGAAAAGCAGCAATATAATTCTAATGGGTGATTTTAATTGTAAAGAGGTGAACTGGGAGGAATGGGACTCAGGAGGCGGCGAAGATTCGTGGGGCATTATATTGTTAAACATTGTGATGAATAATGTAATGACACAGTGGGTCAAAGAAGAGACAAGATTCCGAGGTGATGACACCCCAGCAAGATTAGATTTACTGCTAACCAAAGAACCTGACGTAATTGAATCCTTGAAATATCTGTGTCCTATAGGAAAAAGTGATCATGTGGTCAATGAGTTCCAGATGATAATAGGGAACGTGATGCCAAGAGATGAGCTCCATAGGCAGGGAAGATACAACTTTGAAAAAGCAAACTTTACGGAATTGAGTAAAATTTTTGAAAATGCAGATTGGAGAAAATTCAGAGAAACAAGAGAGATTCAGAGGAAGTGGGATATCTTTCTAGACCTCTATAATTCAGGAGTGGAAAAATATGTTCCAAGAGTAAGTGGGAAAGAATACAGAAAAAAGGAGTGGTTTAATAGAAGGTGTATTATAGCAAAAAAAGAGAGGAACATGGCATGGAACAAATGGAGAAAGAGAGGTAATAACAGAACAAAGGAAGAATATAAAAGAACTAGAAATGAATATACGAGAATTCGTAGAGAGGAAGAAAGGAACTTTGAAAAAGGTATAATCGACAAATGTAAGGATGAACCCAAATTGTTTTATAGATTTGTTAATGGCAAATTGAAACAAAAGGAAGGAATCACCAAACTGAAAGTAGAAGGAGAGGTCTACAATGATGCAGCAATGCAAGCTGAAATGATGAACAAACGTTTACAATCAGTTTTCACTAATGAAGGGGAGTTTGTGGAGGGGGAGGGAGTGACTAGGAGTGTAGTGATAAAAGATATAAAAGTGGAAGTGCAGGAAGTGTACAAATTACTGGAAACTCAAGATGTAAGGAAAGCCCCAGGACCAGATGGAATTTCAATTTGGGTACTGAAGGAATGCAGAGACCAACTGGCAGATAAGATTCACAGTTTAATTGTGTGTTTGCTGGAAGAAGGGAAAGTGCCTCGGGAATGGAAGAGAGCAAATGTGGTACCAATTTACAAGAGAGGAAACAAGGAAGAACCCCTGAACTATAGACCAGTGTCCCTAACCTGCATGGTTGCAAAATTGTGCGAGAAGGTTCTGAAAGATAGGTGGATAAAATATCTGGAAGAGATGAATATTTTGACTGAAAGTCAATTTGGATTTAGAAGTGGAAGGTCATGTGTTTCCAACTTGTTGAGCTTTTACTCAAGAACAATTGATGTGCTGCAGGAGAGAGACGGTTGGGTGGATTGTGTATATTTAGATTTGGAGAAGGCCTTTGACAAGGTACCCCATAAGAGACTAATGTGGAAACTAGAGCATATAGGAGGACTGAAGGGTAACCTTCTGGAATGGATGAGAGACTTTTTGAGAGAGAGACAAATGAGGACAGTAATAAAGGACAGGATGTTCGGATGGAGAGAAGTAATAAGTGGTGTCCCACAGGGCTCGGTGTTGGCGCCAGTAATGTTCCTGATTTACATAAATGATATGGTAGATGGAGTGAACAGTTATGCAAGTCTGTTTGCTGATGATGCCAAGATCTGGAGGAAGGTAGAGGTTGAAGGGGACTGTAAAATGCTGCAGGAGGATCTGGATAGGATACATGACTGGAGCCGGATGTGGGAAATGAAATTCAACGCAAAAAAATGTAAAATATTGGAAATGGGTAAAAGCACCAAGAGACCATCACTGAATTATATGATGGGTAATGAACCAATCACAAAAGTGAGAGAAGAGAAAGATTTAGGAGTGCTGGTCCAGGATAGTTTGTCACCTGAAAAACACATCAACAAGATAGTTAGAGAGACATATAAACTCTTGACCAACATAAGAGTGGCATTTCATTACATGAATGAAGAGATGATGAAAAAACTGATAGTGGCCATGATCCGCCCCAGGTTAGAATATGCGGCAGTAGTGTGGTTCCCACACAAAAAGAAAGATATAAACAAGATTGAGAGAATACAAAGAGCAGCAACCAAGATGGTCCCCAGTTTGGCAGATCTGTCATATAGTGAGAGGCTAGAAAGGCTGGATTTGCCATCCTTAGAGGAAAGGAGAGAGAGGGGTGACATGATTGCAGTGTTCAGGACCATGATGGGAGTAGATAAAATTGATAGAGAAGATCTGTTTTTATGGAATAAGAGAGCAACAAGTGGACATGGACTGAAACTGAAGAAGCCGCGCTGCTTGAAGGACATCAAGAAATATAGTTATCCGTATAGATGCATAGACCTGTGGAATAGACTGGACAAAGAGATCGTCCAGTCTAAAAACTTAGAGTTTAAAGCTAAATTTGACTTATTGAGAAACAGAGACAGGACCCCACGAGCGTAGCTCATTTCCTGTATATCACAATTAGGTAAA
>JAGKTI010008856.1:0-32444 GCA_018397915.1 Birgus latro
TCCTACATCATCTTGTGGTATAATTTATTGCTTCCAGTAGGACGTTTTATTTCGCAGCAATTCTGCTAGAGGATGAGAAAAATTCATATAAAAGAAGGCTGGCTGCTCGCTTGCTGAGCATCCAGGGCGCTTTGTTTGAAGCTGACTGTTTCTCAGAGGAGCTGCTCGTCAGAAAGGTTATCACGTTTCACTGTAAAGGCGGGAATGAATGAATGAATGAAGAAGAGACATGACGGCGCAACAGCAGAGGTCATATGCCGCCGAACACAAACAATAACAGAAAATCAATATATATAATAATAACAATAAAATGCAAAGAGAAAATCGATGCTTAAAACAAACCGGCTATGTATATGAGAGACATAATAAAGTACAAAGAAAACCGATGCTTAAAACAAACCAACAGTATAAAATAAGCAACCAAAACTAAAAAACTTAAAATATAATGGAAAGATAAGGGTTAAAACTAGTACATTATCATTAAAACACAAGCTAAAATATGGTAAAGCTCTATAGCTTGCGGAGAAGGCCAGAACGCAACACAAAGGAGAAGGTACTTCCCCCCATAACACAGGCCTCTTCCCCAAGCACTGAGGAGAGAAGGTACGAACCGTTGTTGGCTCGGCATCTAGAAAGGTACCGCCGACGAAGGTCCCGAAGACTGGGGCACTCGACAAGGAGATGCCGCACAGTCAAAGGAACCAGACAGTCATCACAATAGGGAGGGTGTGCCCTCTCCATCAAAAAACCATGAGTTAGCCTAGTGTGGCCAATCCGAAGACGAGCCAAAGCTGTTTCCCACTGTCGGGACAGTCCCACATATCCCCCGTCACCCAGGTTCTGACGAATGCTGCGGAGTTTGTTCGCCCTGTAAAGGCGGGACACACTTCACATAGCGTACCCTGATGGAGGTTCTTAGTCCACCGTGCTGCTTGCATTACGAACACTACCCAACATTATACCATGGTCACGGTTTAACCCACACGAAGACATCTTTATAATTTTGTTGATTCCTGTAGACCAATTTACTCTGTGTATGAGATTCTTCTGGAACTGGACAGGTTATGTGCAACCATCATTGACCTCTACAGCATGAGAGATCTTTCCAAAATTGAATCAGATTGTCTTCTGGTAGCACATGCAAACACAACAAGACAGCATGGGGCTGAATGGATAAATATGATATCACTAGTGAGAAAGTTGACTATACCACCACCACAACCACCCACCATATTACTACTACCACACTACAGCAACTATCGGCACTATAAATACCACCACTACCACCATTTGCACTACTGAACTTTCTTATCCTGACATTACGTCTCTACACATTCAAACCACAAAATCTTCCTCTTTTCCTTGGCCCGTCTCTAGCACTCTGCCACCGTATTCATCTGGATGCCACTCCTCCTTCTGTCTCGACAATCCCGGTGTTGCCTCTTATGTTTACATCCGCATTGAGTCCCTTGATAAATGTCTCACCAGCCACTCTTCACCACTCCATAAAACAGGGGGTAAGTACCACCAAAGACACAGCTAGCCGTATTCATAAACTTCCTAAAGCCAAAGCTGAATTTGTTGATGACTTATCATATCTCATGCAGCTAACATACACTTCATAAAACAAACTAGACTGAATAACAACGTAAAAAATATGACAACACAAAAGTTCTTAAGGCATTACTTCTATGTTCTGGCGATTTGTTTACCCCACACATTGGTTAAGATCCTTTGTGAGTACGGGGACTAACTCTTACTATGTCAGGGAATAGCATATAAAACCTGCTACACTATTTTTTACATCTACACTAAAGAAGCGATGGCCGGTGTTATGTTTTAGCGGCGTATACTTGAATATCATTGTGTGTGTGTATGTGTGTGTAAGTATGTTTTAACAAAAATAAGTTTTTATCCAGTTTTAGCCACAATTGGTTCCAGGGTGGATGAATATTCTGTGTAGTAACTTTTTTCTTTTAAATAACAGGTCAAAAGTCAGGGTTACAGGGCTAGATAAAACGCTGACCTAGCAAAATCACCTTAGCAAGTTTCCGTCCAGTCTAGACCAAAATTATCGGAATATTTTAAGGGTAATGCAACAATAAAAATAACTCAGTATTGTGGGCAATCAGTCAGAGGTCAAGATCACGGGGCAAGGTCGAAGACAGACTCCTGCTTGAGACTGTTAGCAAAATAACAGTTCTGATCTGATTTTAGTCAAACGTGGGGGAAGGGTTGCGGGTAAACCACAAAACACACCAACTGTTTTCCATAACAATTGGTTAAAGGTTAATGCTACAGGAGAAGGTAAACTTAAACAGCTTTTATTTTATTTTCACCAAGCTTTGTTGAAGGGTTGAATATAAGACAATAGTAAACAGATTCGCTTTTGAGAACAATGAATTAAAAGTGAATCTCACAGGAATGTAAGCGAACAGATATTTGTTGCTTAGTTGTCATGACTCAGACACTGCCAGAATGTCATGAACTGGTAGTGGCTGGTGCCTCATGCCGAATCTGCCGAGAAGTCTGTTTTGTGTGTATACAGCTGACAATTCCTCACTCATTAAAATCATACATTGGATAAAGCATAAAGGAAACTCCCTTACTTTCCCCCGAATGATTTTTGGAGAGACAGAACTACTAGACCCCGGGAGTGTCACACAACTCTCTCCCCGTGAAATATCCAGCAGTAGTACAGAGTCTTTATGAATAAACTGAAATCCTGATGGTATATCCATGGGCCTACATCTTACATTTTGGTGGCAGCGAGGTCAAGAACATGCCTCCTCTCAAGTCTGTCTATCGCAGTTGCCTGTATACAGACTGTCTGCCATCTGTCGCCAAGCTTGTCTGTCATTGAGCCCATCTGTCACAAAGCCTGTCTGTTATCGAGCCTGTCTGTCATCGAGCCTGTCTGTCATCGAGCCTGTCTGTTGCCAAGCCTGTCTGTCACCAAGTCTGCCTGTAACCAAGCCTGTCTGTCGCCAAGCCAGTCTGCCACCAGTCCTTCGTGGCTGTTCATTCTGACCACGATTCTGCTCATTATCAAACCCTCAGTGGCCCGGTGACCTGTTACTGGCACTCTTTACCTCCTACCCAGCGATCAATACCGCTTCACGCCGCACCCCACACCGCGCATCTATATTTAACACCATACGCTGTATAAATAGGTGGTGATTTAGAACCACTCAGTAAAAAGTTTCTTCTATTATCTCCATACCAGCAATCTTTATACATCATTTATTTTATTCTTTTACACGATTAAATTACTGTACTTAAAACAACTTCCCCAGATTATCTTTCATGCTCCCGATATTCTTTTACTACATTCATCGATATGAACACTTCGTTTGTAAATATATCATATATGGCCACCCCGTTCGGGATTGAGGCGTCTGGCGATAGATAGATAGATAGATAAAGACCCTCCTTTGCTAGCTGTTATTGTACATAATAGTTTATTTTATTTAAAAAAAATCTCTTCACTTGTATTCACTTAAAATTTTCTGTGTACAGTACTCATTTTTTCTCTCCAGTTAATTTCTAAATCAAATATCCTTACTTTAAAAAGATTAATTAATCTGAATATGATACACATACCTCATTTAAGAAACGGAAAGACTTATTCGCGAGAAACAGTTTGATCAGCTGAGTCCCATTCGTATCCTATCCCCAATCCATCACACATTTCTCAGTTACCTTCTCCTTCTTTCTTAAATGTGACGTCTCCTGCCACCCAAACGATCATATTGGAAAATGAATCGCATCATAAATCTACGGGCATGAATCTTGTTACTAAAGTGTATGATTTTATTAATGATGTCAAGTCTGCAGGTACAAACAAAGGGCTTACAATAGACAGTGCTAAAATCGCCTATTTTAGAAGCAGATTAGATGATGGTTATTCCAGAGTGGGATCCTTCATAAGATGGAGGTTCTTGGAGGAGTTTACTTCTTTTGAGGAATGCTGTAACATTTTTTTTTATGCCACACGAAAATAGGATGTTTGTTGAGCATCTACAGACTATTGCAAAGCATGAGACAGGATATGTTCATCCCTCCCGAACAAAATACGCTGTTAGAGGCAACTGGGTTCTCAACAGCTAGAGGAACGAAACTTTTAGAGGCACTGCGAAACAGTCCGTTGGCGGAAATTGATAATATGGGAAAATCCACTTTAACACAGAATAATGTTGCAACGTAATTTAGTTATCTCAGATTCCTTAATAATCTTAGCAAGTATGAATTAGACACTGCATTAGAGATTCAGGTTTCTCCAAGGCATAACATAACCATGTTAGCTATACAGATAGAGGAGAAACTCGGTATCATACTTAATCAGACAGCTCGCACAGTTCAGCCTGTTACGAGGCCAACACCACCTTTGCAATCTCAAAGCCAAGGACACATTTCACGTCCATTCAACAGACAAAACGTCACACCACGTTCACCAGCCATGTCACGTGCAAGACCTGCGAAGGAAAGCAGCTTCTCTCTTGGGTCATTGCCTAACTCATTGTTACAAGAGACTAGGTGATGAATGAGGACACAGCCGCGATAGAAGATCACTTTTATGATAATTCAGTAAGAAGTATTGTACTTATAAAATCTATCATCGATCCACCAGAGAGTGCTGTGCCTATGGCAGTACACAGTTGGGGGAAACCCCAAACCAAAACCATGAGAATCCTACATAACGACACAAAATTCTGAACCCCTCATATGCCAGGTTGGTGCTCTGACTCACTTAGGTGTAGTTATCTTAGGCAATTGTGAAGGCGTCCCTACATCATTTTTTTATTGGCTCAGGGCCTGTGGTAAACTTAATACCTGATTCCTCCCAAGACAGTACTAAAAGAAAAATCAAACAGGTTTTGATCCTTCATCCGCCTGATTCGCATTTGCGGAGTTGACCGCTCAGAATTTTATGTGAGGGGGAAGATAAATCTTGGAATACATCTCGATGAAGTGATAAAGCCTTTCACAACTGAGTTTTATGTCACAAACAAACCCCGGTATCCTACAGGTGTTTTAATTGGTAGTGACACCATTGCTGAACATTCTATTGAAATGATACCTGCTTGTGGTAGCATTACAGTCAAGGGACTTTATGTATCTGGCATGAACTTCCCACACCCTGTCCTGTCACAGGTAGGTTCGGTGACACAGTCTACTGCACTTCTACTCCACAGCCACAAGTAGAGGGTAATGAAGATAATTTAGTAACAGTATCTCATGACACCCTCTCTAACAATGACACAACGGTTGACTCATCTACGTCTCATTTAACTGCATCAAAGAATCTGAATGACATTTTGCAACACACGGAGATTAAACGAACACTGAGAAACTGGTGCACAGGTTTTTTGTTGCACAAATTCACAATTGTCTGTCCGTACTGGAGGTGCAAAAGAAGGAGTGAATGCATTAATCTTTCCTGAGACGTGTTGAGTGAATGCTTTAATATATGGGTCAACATTGTGTAGTTATCTTTATCTACTTGCCGGATGATTTGGGGCAACCCCCTAGCCCAGACCCTCCTTTTTGTTAGCGTATTGGTGGTGCAGAGGAAGCGCGAGCCCGAGGCTCCGAGCGCGGGTTTAACTTCGTAAGGCACTGCGGATGGGGGCTTGGAATGTTCTAAGCCTTTCAGAGGATGATCAACTGTATTTGTTGTCATGAGACTTGGGGAGATTGGGGATCAACATAGCTGCATTCTCTGAAGTGATGTGACCCGGGCATGGTGAGATCAGTAGTGATGGCTACACATTCTGCTGGTCTGGCTGTGACGATAGTGCCCTTCATAGAGGTGTTGCTGTGGCAACTGCTGCTCACTTTGTCTCTTGAGTCGACAGGGTTGCTCTGGTTGATGAGAGTATAATGCTGGGGAGATTAAAATACTCCTTGGGCTTCATCTCTCTTATTGCAGCATACGGTCCAACTGAGATAAGTGATCTTGAAGAGGAAGAGCTATTCTACACCAAACATGACTGTTGTAGAACGGTTCCCCTCCCAGGATACACTTCTGGTCTTGTATGGCTTTAATGCAGTTACGGGCACTGCCAGGGGGGTTTCAGGGATTGTGTAGGTCCTCATGGCTCTGGAACCAGGTATTTCAACAAATCTTATCTTCTGGATTTCGCAAATTCCCATACGTTAAGAATGTCTGGATTCTGGTTCCATCGGCCAAATCTTCACTGCTGGACTTGGTATCCCAATACCAGAGGAGTTGCTAAGGAGATTGATCACATTCTTTTTAGTACTCGTTGGAGGATCCTTCAAAACTGCAGGGTTGTCAGGAGTGCAGGCTTCTTTGCTACTGATCACAGTCTTGTTGTTGCCCTAAGGTTGCAAATCAAAACTGAGAGATTCTCAACATGCCACCAAAAAGTTTCCATCTTGAGATACTCAGGGATAAGGTGTGTGCATCCGAGTATGCAGTGGCAGTATCAAATCGGTCTGAAGTGCTCAGTACTGTTGAGGATCCTACTGAACACGGGACACCTTTCAGCATGCTACCCAGGCAGCAGCTGATGAGTGTATTGGAGACCGGCCAAGGTCAAGGTGGGGATTCACCTCGCTGGGGATGGTGGGGATTCACCTCGCTGGGGATGCTGACCACAACTGAGGAGAATTGTGCTGCCAGACTGGCTGGGGATCGGGAACAGCACAGACTGCTGTCTTGATGGGCACGAGTTTCACTGAGAAGAGAGTAGGAGAGGTATGCCAGGGAAATCGCTGAGGAGGTGGAAGGCCGTTTTCATGCAAATGACCTTCGACCCGCCTACCGAGCCATGAAGAAGTTCCACTCCAGACCCACCTCTCAAGTTAACTCTGTTCGGACTGCTGATGGACAACTTGTGTCGGAGGAAAGTGAATATAAAGTTCGTTAGGCTGAGTTCTTTGAGCTGCTGTAAAAGGCTGAACCTCCCAGTGGAGAGCTTCTGTTGGCTGGTGTACAACCATTGAACCAATTGGCGAAGCCGTGCCTTCTCTAGATGAAATCAAGAAGGCAGTGGCTAAGCTGAAAAGTGGTAGAGCAGCTGGTGTTTGTGACATCTTAGAAAAATTTATTAAAGTTGGGGGCAAGGCCATGATCAAGGGATTACATGAAGTCATAGAAGACGTTTAGCAGACTGGTATCATTCCTCCTGACTGGACAAATGGTTTGGTCACCCCTATGTGGAAAGGAAAAGGAGACCAACATGACTGTAGTAACCATCGTGGTATTACAGTGCTCAGTGTGCCAGGCAAAGTTCTTGTTCACATATTCCTGTTGCATATTTGGTACCATTGCTAAAGTTCCAAACGCCTGACCAATCCGGATTCACGCCCGGGAAGTCTATTGTTGACCGCGTCCCAGCCCTTTGAGTTCTTGCGGAATGCCGTCTTGAGGTTCGACAAGGTCTGCTAGCAGCCTATGTGGATCTTAAGAAGGCATTTGACTCAATAAATTGGGAGGTACTAGGGGGTCTCCTGCGGCTCCGTGGGATCCCTGCAGGGATAATCTGACTGATTGCTGGCTTGCACTCAAACACTGAGAGAGCTGTCAAGTGTGTGTGTGTGGGGGGGGGGGGACATCCGACTTTTTCCCAGTAAGTTCTGGTGTAAGACAGGGATGTGTCCTTGCCCTCACGCTTTCCAACACACGTATGGATTGGGTACTGAACCGGGCTGTGAGTTGATGTCGCTGTGGGGTATCATTTGGCAATTTTTAGGGCTACCAACCTTGGCTTTGGTGATGATGCAGTTACCCTAGCAGAGTTACTGGAGACACTGCTGAATGCCCTCGAGGAATTTCACGAGAATGTGAAGACATTGGGATTAAAGGTCCGTTGTGCCAAGACCAAGGTCCAGGCATTTGGTGGCTTGTTGGATGAAATAGTTCAGTCTGTCCAAGCATGTAGTGAGGATATAGAAGTCTTAGAAAGATTCATTTATCATGGTAGTGTGACGCATAACAATGGTAGATCAGACAGTGAGATCTCTCCTCACATTGGTCTGGCCTATAGGGTTATGGATTCACTCTTTTTGGGTATTTGGCGCCGTCGCTATTTGTGAAGAAGGACGAAAGTTCGCATCTTCAAGGCGCTGATGCTGTTTTGGTACTGTCTTCACAGGGTCATGGGATATTGTTGGTACAACGGGGTGCATAACAAGTGACTACTTCACGAGACAGAACTGAGGCCTATTACCCACATGATATATCAGCGCCAACTGCAGCTAGATGGGCACGTGGCATGCTCTCATGAGGCTGATCATGCTCAAAGGGAGATCTCTGAACGAGTTAACCCAGGGTGCAGGAGGCCAAGGGGAAGGTCACGTAACTCATGGCAGGACCAGGTCGATCACGCCTGTCAGGAGATACTTAGAAGTGGAAGAGTCGCTGCCTGGAGGGTTTCACAAAAGGACCCGTGTGGGTGGAGTCGGAGGGTGGATCAGGCTATGTGCCCGGCGGTATTTGCCCCTTTTTGATTGATTAATTGGCTGAATGTCACCAATGCTCCACAAAGCTTAAAAGTGGTACAGAGATAGGCGATTTCCTGGTGTACCCATCGGCTGCAAAGTGTGCCGGGATATACCATTCTCTGGAACTGCTAAGCTTGATGATGATAATGATTTACATGGTGCATATACCACTGAAAACTCTATGAATTTTGCTACGACTCTTTCAGTTGCTCTTACCCTTGAAGTAAAAGCAGGTGATTTTCCTCAGTATAAAGAACAGTTAATTTATATTTTGCAAATATATAGAGACGTTGTGGCCTTACCTGGTGAACCTATGGGAAAGACCAATTTGATAAAGCACAACACTGAAATGATTCCCGGTACTCAACTAATTATTATGTCGTAGAATTTAGATTCCCCCATAGCTTACGAAATGAAACTGACGAGATAGTACAGGATATGCTTAATCAGAACATCTTTGAACACTCCCTTAGTCCGTGGAATAGTCTACTTTTCCTAGTCCCCAAGATAGAAGGTGAGTTTAGACCCATAGTACTGTAAACTTTTTCACTGTACTCAATCAATTTCCATCACCAATCTTAACAGATTTACTGGAGCCACTTGCCGAGAACAACGTTTTCACTCCCCATGACTTACTTAGAGGCTACGGGCAGCTAGAAACGGAAGAGTCGTCTCGCCCTATTACTACATTCAGTACCCCTTCTGGCCTTTATCATTTTAAAAGATTTCCCTTTGGTCTTAGAAATGCTCCATTAGTATTCATGAAGCTTATCCATTCTGTATTCAGTGCTATGATTGGCCATTCTTCTTTTGCTAATGTAGACGACATCTGTAGTGATTAAATCATTCCCTGAACATTTTGCCAAACTAAAGCAAGTTTTTGATCACCTTCAAATGGCAAGTCTAAAAGCTAAGCACAGTAAATGAAACTTACTGCGTAAGAGAACAAAATTCTTGGATATGTGGTTGACGCTGAGGGAATTCATACCTCAGATGAGATAGTTAAGGCAGTTTCTAATTTCCCAGAACCTACCAGAACTGATGATGTAAAGAGTTTCCTTGGACTGAGTGGCTACTCTCAGCGATTTATTCAAGGTTTCGCACAGATCGTCGCCCCTCTTATTAAATTACTTAAGAAAACTGAACCTCTAGTTTGAACTAATGACCAGCCTTATGTCTTTGAAACACTGAAGAAAGTGGCATTCCCTGATTATAAAAAACTTTTTCTTTTGTACAGACGCATCAGGTGTACGCCTACGCGTAGTAATGATGCAAATTGATCATGCAAAGAGGAAACGTGGAATGGCATATGCTGGTCGAGCCCCCAGTGCTGCTGAGTGAAACTACAGTATTGCTACTGACTGGAAGGCTTTAGCAGTTGTTTGGTGTCTCAAACATCAGAGATATAATCTACGGATATTCACTGCCTATCTAAACAGATCATCTACTACTTTGTGGTTTATTCAAAGGAAGAAATCTTACTGGACGTCTATCACGATGGTCAGTTATTATCTAATACTTCAACCCAACCTCTGAGTACGTGTCTGGTAAATCTAATATAGTTGCAGATACTCTTTCACAGCATGTAACCGCGGCAGTTTCACCCTATCAACCAAGTGAAGGTCCTTACATCACCCTAACCACAGATTTTATTTACAGCTGTCAGCACACAAACCCTCTGTGGACTAAGGTTATTTACTTCCTAGAATCATGAGATACTTCGACCTCACCTACTCTGCCAGAGTCAGTATATGATTTTATGTTAGACAGTGATATCTTGTATACGAAAACATCATTTACCAGTAGAGACAAACCTAATAGAGAGGTACGTCAACTTGTTTTTCCCACTGATTTATTGCCTGCAGTACACCACATCATCCATAACACACCTAATACATCCCAACCGGGAAAAGGTAGGTGTGAGAGACAAGTACGTCATTCATTTTATTAGCCTACTATGCATATGGACATCAGTGTTCCCTGTGGTTCCTGCGTTCCCTGTAATCGTCATAAAGGGTCCACCGGATTACCTGCTCCACTCTTACAATATCCAGTTCCATCACGTCCATGGAAAACTGTGTCTTTTGACCTTCTAAAATTGCCTCTTACGGAATCTGGTGCAGTGCAGAGCATTTGTTTGTGGTAGTTGATCATTTCTCACGTTACTGTGTTCTCGTAGCTTCCAAAGACACGACTGCTAAGAGTGTTGCACGTGTCTTCACTGATCATGTTTTTTTTTGTCCATTCACCACACCATCCACTATTGTTACCGATAATGGCTCGGATCTCAACAATATTTCTCTGGTTGAGATTTGTAAGAAGTATAACATCAATAAATGTAATGTCATACCCAACCATCCGGCTTCCAATGTCCTTGTCGAAAGGCAAAAGCGTAAGGTGCTGGAGTGCTTGAGGCACTTAGGTTCTCAAAGCACCTGTTGGGTTGAATGGATACCCCAAGTTGTTGCCTCAGTCAATAGTTCCATCAACAAATCCACTGGCGAAACTCCATTCTTTGTCTTATATGGATTCGACAAATAATTTGCTCTATTCAATGCTATTATCAAAACCAAGTCCACACTGTAACTTGGATGATTCTGTGAAAGTGAAATTGACACTTTCAGAAAATACACCAGCATATAAGAGCTAATCTGGCCTTATTTTAAAAGGATATGTTACATCACCAGCACAACTCTGCATCACTTATCAACATTAACGTTGGGGACTCATTATTTGCTTGTGTATACACTCATAGTTCTAAATAAGATTATAAATTTCCAAGCCCACACCGCGTGATATGTTGTAATGGTAACAAATTTGAGATTAAAGACTTGTCATCCGAGAGTAAGTGGGCTCACGCAGAGTGGGAGGGAAATCATGAAAATAATGCATCTTCTTCTTCTCCTCCTTCTTCTACCCTTGCCACATATTAATTACCTTCTGCTTTACTTGTTAATGAACACGGACAAAAGTTTCGCTCAGCAACTCGCCCCATTGTTGCTTGTATCTGTTCCTCCACCTGTCAGGACCACTTAGCTGATCTGAGCAATAATCCGGATTCCTTTTAAAGGTAAGATGATGAGATGAGTGTGGACAGCCTTGCTGGTACAAGCTGCGCTCGGATCATCTCTGGGTGATGAAGATAGAGATGAGGTCCTCCTCCCAGTGACACTGGTAAAGCCCTTAAGGCAAGTAATGTTAGTGGAGGATGTCATCTCAGTCCGCTGTGATCTTCAGTTGATGACAGTCACACAAGAACTTCCAAAATCTGATAGTCAGTTGTCCACCATACGATCTCTACTCGCTTCCTTGGTATACAAACATGTGAATGAATCTATTTGGGTTGCACTGTACAAACCTCCTCAATAGAAACTTGTTTGAACTGAGAAACTGCTCAATAGTTTAAATGCCTCCCTGTCTCATAATGGCCCTGTCGGAAGGTCACATTCACGTGTAAGGTGAGGTCGCTTTGACGTCGGTGGTAGTGTCTTTGGTCGTGTTTTTGGCTTAGCAGCACCTAGTGAATCGTCAGCATAATATGAACAATTAGAGACGTTTGCGTCAGCTTTGGAAGCACAGGATCGGTTGCTGAATGTTCACAATAATATACCTAGTAATATTCTCACTCACGAATGAAGCTGGCAAATCTTCTGCTGTCTTAGAGAAACTGAATAAAAAAAATAATGTTGTTGCAGAAATATTGCATATCAGATTTCGCCTTGAATTATTATCTCTGTTCCTCCGGTCATTAATGTTGCAAATAGAGGATTTTATTCATCTGTTAGTCGATGATGTCAGTGGTCATGTTACGCTAGACCAAGACCTTGTTCTGCTGTCAGATCTTCGTTAAGTCTTGGAATGGGCTCGCAGTAATTTTAGTCTTGCTCTTATTTTTTTTTCTTTCTGAAGTCTAGAATTGTACTAGAAGCTACCTCCCTTTCCACGACTAACATGGTCCATATTCCTGTTCGTTCTGCAGTCACCCTTGATCTCTTCCAGCTAATCCCCTTCCCTCTACCTTTCAGTGACTCTATACAGCATCTGTGTACTCCGAAATCTTTCTCCGATCTCACGACCATATGTCTGTGGCTGTTGTCCCGCCAGATCCCTTACACTCGCGTTCGCCCGTTTCTCAGTCCCTATGTTTTTGTCATGCATTCCTCTTAAATATCCTTTCTATCACAGCTGCTCCTTGTGAGAATGCTTTAATACGTAATCTTTCAGTCAAGACTATTGCTTCTACATGTCCACCACCCCGGCTCCCAACATACCCATTTTCCATACTCACTTAGACCGTATACAATGCTCTTATTTTCGTACACCGTCATTTGTTAATGTTACATGTCCGAATATTCCTGTCAAGTTACTCGAAGCTTGGTCTTTACATTGCCCCAGACTATTGCTCTATCAAGTTAAATTCTCGCTCTACATACCCAACCCATCAATACTATGCTATTCGTTCACATAACTTTGAAATCTTTGCACCTATTAATATCTCTTCTATTTTCCCCGTTGATAATGTAAGTATTACCTCTCCTCAGCTAGACATGACTGCTTACCTAAAAATTTCTGATTTTGTGAGTGTTCAGATGTCTCACTTCCTGCATCACTCCTTTTAAAGTCCCCATTTGTATATCCTCCAATTGCATTTACGCTACTAGGATTTTTTACCATGGTGGTTTTTGTCCCTTGCAGTGCTAAATATATTGTCACGTATGTCTGTATATGTTTTGTATTTATTAATGCATGTATATAATGTTTTGTATTAAGTGATGTACTTTAATGGGTTGAATCTTGTATGAGGCTTTAGATTCTTGGTTCCGAGGAGTTGTATCATGAGTGGTTACATCTTGTATGCACTTTTATGCATGGTCGTGGAGTGAGGACGAGTTTTCTGAGCTCTCCTCTAGATTTCAGGGCTGCCCCACCGGCAGTTATTGGCAATTATTAGTATTTTTTTCACCCTTCTAGTGAGTGTTAGGATAGCTAGTTCCTCATATTCCACCCCTCCCTCATAGCTTGGTACAGTAGGTGTCTGTAACGTAATACTG
Source organism: Birgus latro (assembly GCA_018397915.1). Classification (NCBI taxonomy): domain Eukaryota; kingdom Metazoa; phylum Arthropoda; class Malacostraca; order Decapoda; family Coenobitidae; genus Birgus; species Birgus latro. The sequence goes on from JAGKTI010008856.1 coordinate 13,524, forward strand.
AGGTTGTCTTTGCTTGCTACCCACGGCCCCCCCCCCCCCACTGTTCGTTCTGGGGCGTGAATTAACACGGTCGGCTCTCCCTGGAGTGGTTTGAGAGGGCAAACTCGGCCTTAGGTGTTTCGTCCCTGTTTGTTTTGTCTCTTGCTGTCTTTTCTCCTTCCCACTTCCCCCGTTAGGGGAAAGTGGTTCCTATGGCAGAGGTCCTTTCCGCCTCTCCACCCTCAGGCAGGGAGGCGGTCCTGACCGACCTCCGACTGTCGCACTGACCGACGAATCAAGTGACCGCCCCCGGAATCGAGCCCCGCTTGACATTCCTGTGCATAATGCTGCCTATGTACTGTTGCATGCGATTGGTTCTACCTCTTTGGACAGTCCCGATCCTTTCCTTATCAAGCAAGTCATTGACGGCTGTGCTGGTGAAGTTGAACAGGTTAAAAAACTTGCTTCTGGAGACCATATCAAGACTGATTATCTACATGCTGTCTGCACTCCATCACAATTCCCTCGCTAATTGGCTTCAACTGGTCATCTACAAGCTGTTTCCACTCTGTCGCTGTTTCCTCACTTACTGACTTGAACTGGTCTTCTACATGTTATTTACACTCCATCACATTACTACTTAAATCATACTTCTGCTGCTCTAGTTTGGCATCTACTTCCTCCTTAAACTGTTGCTGTTCTTCCTTCATTTCCCCCATGAAAGCGTGTAGCTGTCCTTGCATTCTCAGCTGTAATTCCCTCTGTTGTTCCTGTAATGCCTCTAAAGCTGTTCATAACGTTCTTTCTTCACTTTGTGGCTGTCATTATTCTTGGAGTTCTTTCTGTCCTTCATTCTGTGCCTGTAGTCTTTCATTCTGTGCTTGTAGTCGTTCATTCTGTGCTTGTAATTGGACACTTTGTGCTGGTAATTGTTCTTTTATTTCTTATTTTGAAGCGTGTAATAGCTTCATAATTCCAGCCAGCGTCACCTCCTCCTGCGCAGCTTGGGATCTTGTCTGCACACCACCTTACTCCATGTCGAAGATTAGACTCACTGCAGCACCTAAATTTTCCCACTCCTGACACCAATGTTACGTCCACGTCCCACACTGCCAAACGCTCCAGCAGCAATAGCTCAGTATAGGAAGGACGTTGCCCAGTGAGTTGTTCTTCCTATGGTCAGCCTTTAGGTGTACAGTACACAGGATCAGCTGAGGCATCGTAAATAAACAATGGTTGCTGAAGTTCACTGTCTTTATTTTCCCAATATTTCCACTTAATGCTTTCTAACTTCACTTCATTGTTCTCACAAGCACTGGAGCTATACGAACTTTACTAAATGCTATTACACTTAATGCTTGACAACACCTCACTGTTATTACACCACTGTTTTCACAAGTACCGAAATTACACAAACTGACACTGCACTGACACTGCACTTCACTCAAACTGAACTGAAACCTGACTGAACTGCACGCAAGTTGAATTGAAACCTGACTGAACTTCACGCAAGCTGAACTGAAACCAGACTGAGTCTGTTCTATCTCTTATCCATCTCTATATAAGCTTGCACTATTCGAGAAACTTCTAGCACAAACTAGACGATGCAGCAGTTAACAGTTACCAACTAAGAGACATTAAAACATGGCAGAGTTTTCTTACATTACATAACACTGTAAATTATCTAGCATACAAACTTAAATCAAATTACACAGTTTAACAAACAATCACATAAAGAAAACATTATTAAGAAAAAGAGCACAAAAATTAATGCATAACTTAGGAAATAATTACGCTCACTAACAGTAGGTAATCTGGCAGCTCTGATCGTCTCGGAACCTACGGTAAATATCGGGAAACGTCGTGAAAAATCTCGGCTACATAACTGGCAAATCTAGCTTCGTAACATTATATTAGATTGTCATATAATTTTCTTGACACTGAATTATAATATCAGTGTTGTTTTATTATTTAAATTACCTTTTATTAATCTCTGCGTCTATAACATGTTGAGAGATATCTTATTTACCCCGAGGGAGGTAAATGCAAGAAAGCTGATGTTTCTTTCTTGGTCGTCATGTATCAGACTCTGCCAGAATGTCATGAATCGGCAGTGGGCGCTGTCTCTTGGCAAATCTGTTTAGAAGACGGTTTTGTGTACACAGCTGACGATTTCTTACTCAGTGTAGTCACGGCATTGGGTAACACACAAAGGAAACTCAGTTATATATCCCCAGATGCTTTTAGGAGAGAGAGAACTATTAGACTCGGAAGTGTCACACAACCCTCTCCCAATACAGTATCCAGTAGTATATGGAGTCTTCAAGAATAACCTGAAATCCTGATGTTATATGTATGGGCCTACATCTCACAGGAAGAATTTAAGGCCAAGGTCACAGAACAAGATCAGCTCAAGCAGTTTTGATCCGATCTGAACCAAATTCACTCACTCGCAAGAAATGCCACTGTCGCATAACCTCACTCACCCTCTGAATCCACCCACGATTAACCCTCCTTGCAAGCCTCCAGGAGCTGTCTTCTTTTCCCCCAAGTATCTATTGACAGGAATGATTGACTAGCTCCAGCCATGAGTTTTGCAGCATTTCTCTTGGTCTCCTCCATTCCGATTTGAATCTCTAACCTATCACCTTATGAGCAGGATCAACCTTAGGGAAGCCCATCATGAGCCCGTGTGACTGGAGCTGGAGTTCTTGTATAATGTGAGTAATAAGCCTCCAATCAGTCTTATGGAGTAGTCATTCGTTAAGCACTCGATCATACCAATAACATCACATAATCCTGCAAGGCACATAATACCAAAGTTGTGAGTCTGCTGCCCCAGGACACTTTTTATGTCCAAATCTCACAAAAATAAAATCAGACAGGCAGCACCAGTGCCTTTAAAGATGTGGATTTTCGTCCTTGAACTCAAGTAATGATAGCACCAAATACCCAATTGACGTGAACCTATAACACGAGATGCCACACCAGTGCATCAAGAGATCTCATCATCTGACCTAGTGTTGTTTAGGACCGCATCACCAAACAAATGAATCATTCCAAGACTTTTGCATCCTCTTCACATACCTAAATAAACTGTACTGCTTTATCCAAGAAGCCACCAAATGCCTGGACCTTGGTCTTGGCCCAGGAGATCTTTAGTACCAGTGGTTTTGGATTCCCACTGAATGCTTCAAGAGTACCTTGGAACATTTCCAGTTACTCTGCAAGGATAGCTGTATCACCAGCAAGGTCAAGGTTAGTAACTTTAAACTGCCAATTAATATTCGAAAGTGACTCCAAATCATGACCCGACCCAGGACACAATCTATGCATGTGCTGAAAAATGAGAGGGCAAAGACACATCTCTATCTTACTCCAGAACTTATGGGAAAGAAATTGGATGTTCTCTCTCCCTTCCACTTGACAGCATTCTCAGTGCTTTAATACAGTCACCTATCAACCAGATTACCCTTGCAGGGATCCCACAGAGTTGAAATAGGTCCCATACTGCCTCTCAGTTTATTGAGTCAAATGTTTTCTTGAAATCAATATAGGCTGCAAGGAGCTCTTGCCAAACCTCATGATGGCATTCCAACAAGAACTTGAAGTGCTAGGATCCGATCAACTGTAGACTTCTTGGGCGTGACTCAAGATTGCTCAGACCTCTGAAACTTTAGCAAATGGTTCCGTACACACATCAAGAGCATTTGAGGAAGAACTTTGCCATGTAAACTAAGCACCGTCACATCATGGCAATTATTGCAGTAACTTTTGTCTCCTTTCCTTTTACAGAAAAGGATGTCTAAATTCCTTGTCCAGTCATGTGGAATAATACCAGTACGCGAGACAGCTTCTATGACTGCACGTAATCCCCAGATAGTGACTTTGCTTCCAGCTTTGATGAGTTCTGCAGGGATGCCACTATTACCAGCTGCCCTACCAGTTTTCAACCTAGCCACTGCTTTCTTTAATAAGGAGTGGTGAAACAGCCACTAGTTGCTGCACACCAACCATCAGGAGCTCTCCATTGGCAGGCTCTGCCATATACAGGTGCTCAGAGTAGGCTACTCAGTCCAACCAGTCCTGTACTCATCCGTCCCTGACAGAAGCCGTCCATCAGCTGTCCGAACCGAAATAATCTGGGAGATGGAGGAGGAGTGGAGCATTTTCACAGGTCAATAAGCAGGTTGAAGGTTATTTGCATGAAAGCAATCCTCTGCCTCAGTAATATCTTCCATGCCTCTATCCTTGTACCATCTCAACAAAACTATTTCCTGATTCAGACAGAAGATTGTGCTGTTCCAGATCCCATAGCCAGGATTCGCTGTGGGAGAACAGCAAAGTGATTCAGCTAGGAGAATAATTAGTCAATGGCCAAGGTCACAAATCACGGTCAAGCTTTGAGCCATATATCTGTGTGTGAACAAAATAATTTAAGCAGTTTTAATCTTATTTGGATCAAAGTAAGTGGATGAGTTCAATACCACTCGAGAGGTTGACCTTCTGTTTAGGAGAATGATAGATCAAAGCTCAAGGCTACATGGCAAGGCCAACTTAAACAATTTGATCTGATATTGAGCAGACTTTGGGGAATGGTGCAGGTTAAATCAAACATAAATAGACTCGATTTTCATAACAACGAAAGGTCATGGTAACAAGGAAAGGTCAAAGGTCACTGGCCAATGTCAGCTGATGCAATTTTGGTCTGATTCGAACCAAAGTTGCTTGAAGAGTTACGGGTTAGATAAGAATGCAGTTGACATTGAGAGTAATTTATGGATGGTCAAGGTCACGGGGACAGTTCAAATATTCGGACATTGAATCAATTGATGCTCGCGCATGTAGCACTCTCTGAGTGCACCCCCTTTTTCCTCTACCAAAAGAGGTTGCTAACTCCAATGTGCGTGTCACTAACTGCGACTCTCACTGGGTCACAATATTTTTTAAAGAGGAAAACTGGCAAGTTGCAGCCACAGAGTATTATGAACGTCACAGTTTCAGTTCCTTCAGTTCTTTGCTACCCTCAGAGTCTGGGTCTTCTGGGATGTACGTTGAGTGGAGAGTGTTGGTGGTGTGTTTGATGCGCATCTGGTGCGGGTCTGGTGTTTGAGTTGCCTGCTTGTGGTTTTTTTGAGGGATGTGCTAAGAAGCAAAGGACATCATCTGGGATGTGTTGGGGTGGTGGAAAAGACTGGGGTGAGTGCAGCTATCAAATGTTTCCTTTCTATTGTTCTTTTTGTCTTGTATTTAAATTTTTTTTTTTTTCAGATTTGACTCTTAGTCAATCCAAGGCCCAATAAAATTGTCTGGTGATGCTGACAATGAACTACAAAGACAAAGATATTAAAGATGTTATATCTGTTCAAATTTAGTTCTAACACAGTATGGTGTGGCAATAATTTCGCAATTTTAAGACGTCATGTTTTAAGTCTATGAAAGAAGGCCCTGATTTACACCTTTCGAATGCAAGAAGATCAATAATTTTCATATATATAATCCCAATTTTCCCTTGTGGCTTAGACCACGATTCTTTTTAGTTGGCTTACATCCAGGTCCTCAGTCTTACTGCTGGGAGGACAGGGACAAGGGGAAACTAACAAGGGCAACCAGTCTGACTGACCCCCAAATTAAACTTGGCTTATCAGATTAAGTGGGGAAAAACGTGGAACTGTGTATTTTGTGAGGTGTTCAGCCCAACGTATATTTTTACGGGACTTTTCTTGTTGACGCCTTTAGTTGGCGGCGCAAAAATAATTTTACCTGCGCCGAAGCCGACAGTCTATACGTGATACATGTTAGGATTTTTTTCTTCTTCTTAAAAGGAAAGTTCGAATATCTGCTCTTGGATAGCTCTGACCTACAAAGTTGCTCAGCTTGAAATTTGGAGTTGATTTAACATGTCAGCTTTTGCGTCACCTGATTATTAGGCGATTTTCAATTTCGGTACTAAGGAGGCATTTTAGCGGCAACCTTCTGCATTACTAGGTTGCTCAAGTTGAAATTTTGAGTTGATTTGACATGTTAGCTGTTGCATTAGTTACGCATAGCTTCGTCGCAGGTCACTGAAGATAGCCTCTTCTTGTCAGATGTGGAAACATCTCTTGAAGCGACCCAGCCAGTCAGTCATTCAATTTTTAAGATTTTGTACTTGTTCTTTTTATTCTTCGCATTTTCAGTCGTTGATGTTTAGGTAGTCTGTCAGTCTTAATGGGTTAGATATAACCTTATCTTCTCCCTTCATTACAATACGTTCCCAGATATCGAGTAAAATCGTGTGGTGACAGCAAGAGTAAAATGTAAACTATGCCATGCATGGATTGATCTTCATCACTATATGATTCTGGGATGGATTTTGTGAGGGAAGTGACGTAGGCATGTGACGTCATAATGCTCCGCCCTAGTTGCTCCGCCATAAACTCCTTTCCACGTGCGAGAAGAGGTCGCTTCAGTGTCCCACTGGGCTCCGTCGGAGGCGTGGGTGGTGTGGTGTGTATATGTAGGCTTCGTCGAGAGATTTCTTTACACCATAAGAGACGGTCGTTAATACCTGTACAAGTTATGGTGACGTATCAGTTGTGATTATGTAATGGATATTTCGTGCAAAAATCAAGGAACAAAAAGTTTTTCTTGTATCATGAAAAAATATATGAGGAAATGTTGGTTTGTCATGGGAAGTTACTAAAGTGTGTCTTACCGTTGTATTATTAAAAGTGAATATATAAAAGTGTAAGAAAAATCCATTTTTTAAAACGGTAAGTTACGGAGCACCGGTAGCTCTTATTATCTTGTGATTAGCATTCATCCCAAATTACAGGGTAATTTAGTCAACGACGATGCAGGAAGGTAAGACATGCTCAATCATCATCTCATGCGTCAGAAATAATCGTCAGAGGCTGGGGGCCTGGACAAACGGTCTTGCTTAAGTTTTAATATTACGACCGTCAGTGCCGATAAATATCTTTCACGACTCGATATTAGGTTAGAGTATTGTTTTGCAGTGTGTGGCCAAATATGACACACTCGTATCGCAAGGTTGCAATGGACTACTCTGGACTGGGTCAAGTCAAATGTACACTTGCGTTCAGTAGATACTTTACATCATCATCATCATCATCATCAACATCATCATCATTCCGAGTCTCTAAGCCGTATCAGACTCTATCTCTACAAAAGTAACTAAAATTCAAAGGAACATTATCTCAATTTATTGTTTGGAGTACTTAAAGTGTAAAGGTCGTTTTGACTGCAAATTTATCCTGGTTATTGCCAATCCCTTTATCTCGAATACGTATTATTCACCATACTCCTTAAGCCATTACACTTTGACAGACCAAAGCAAAATATGATTATCTAAAGATGGTAAGGATAAAACGAAAAAGAGTAAACCAGCTGAAGGAGTGAAGAGAGATATTGATTGGATGAAGTATGTCCTCTACCAACCCTTTCACTACAGGACGTGGTTCCTAAAAGCGGTAAATGTGTCCGGAGACTGCTAGAATTAAATAACATAAATGATGTCACGGCTGAGAAAGGGCTTAATGGAAGCTTTTGTAATGAGAGGATTCTCCTGAGTTGAGTAAAAATTCTGGCTGTAGCATCAAGTACGGGTATATCTGGTACTGAAGGGGTTGACTTGTAAATGAAGGTATCTGGTGTTTCAGGTGAAATAAAGAATTTTGCTCTTCTTAATTCTTCCCTTCAGCCCATGCAGTGGTAGCACAGCAGGCCCCGAATTGGGAAACCTCTAGTTTGATTCTAGAGCCTGTCAGACTGTTGGACAAAGTTTGTTTCCCCAGTACCTTGTTTATAGAGTAGCATAACCATGGATGTTAATTCCATTGTTGCGCGTCGTAATGGTGAGGGAAAATGATGCAGCAAAATATCAATTATCTGCCTTAACTCACCCTCGTGTAGTCGATGGCCATTAACACTAAGGCCCGTATCGCTGTCGGTTAAGGAATCTCCCTTGCACCACTTCCTTGGCGATTCATTTTTGGATACGGGTGGTTAATATCGATTTGCATGTTATTTAAGCTAAAATTATGGTTACTGGATTTATTAAAATGACACAGAAGAGGACAGCAAGGAGTAATAAGCAACATAATTCGCTTAAGAAGAGGTGTTAGGGAGAACCCACGAGAATACAGGCCTAAGCCTTCTTACTGCCCCAAGACTTTTTTTTTTTCTTGAAGGGACGAGCTGGAGGGAGTTCACAAAGGCTTCATTTAACTGCCGTACCCAGTTTACTCTAACCTGGCCTAGATTGCAGTTTCTCCATCGTGCGTAAGAAATTGTAACAAGAGACTGAAACTAGATAACGATGCGAGTCATTAAAAAGCGCTAATGGAAAGAATGTAGAGCCGTGATACCGTTTTGATCTGTCACTAGGATATGTGACATAAGTTGCTAAAGGAAGAATATCCGGCTCAAATTATCGTGCGAGAACTATAATGGACAGTTATTAACTGCATAAAATTCTGTTGAAATAGTATGAATATATTAAAAAAAAGTATCGATTCAGGGAAAGGTACAAATCTGTCAAGGTCATCTATATTTTTTCTCTCCCATAGACTCACTCATGTACTGCATTCAAGACAGTACCAGTTGATTTTGTCACCTTGAAAGGCCCGCATTCTCGTTGGTTCTCACTAACACCTTTTCCTTAGCGATTTATTTCGTTTAATACATCTCACTGTCCTCTTTTGTCAAACATAAATCCTCCAGTATCGCCATACTCTGCTTAAGCAGCGTACAAAAGGATATTAACCAGCCATATCCCAAAATAAATCGCTTAAGGAAGAGGTATTAGGGAGCTTCCTTAACCAACGAGAATACGGGCCTCGGTGTCTCAGGCTCGTACTCTCGTCGATTAAGGGATCTTCGTAGCACCTTTTCCTCAACGACTCATTTTTGGATCCGGCTGCTTAATATCTTTTTGTACTTTTGTATGGCGATATTAGAATTATTTAAGAGGATATTTACGTCGAATAAGAAAATAAATCACTTAGGAGAAGGTATTTGGGAGCTACCTTAACCGACCAGAATGCAGGCCTTAGTTACCCTTGTTGCTGCATTGAATTATCATTTTGTTCAGGCTGCCTCCAGAACACCAGTATTTATTTACGCAGAGACATGCTAGTTGTCAACGGGTTAGGTGCCTCTTCACTGATCCCAAATGTTTAGAGGCTTACCTATGTATAGTACGAGATAGTTCATAGTTTATAAGGACCATGACGCAATGTATATTCTTCCTTCCCATCTTCAGGCTGTTCTGTTCAGCGGGAGGACCACGGGAAGGAAAAGGCTAACGAAGGCAGTATCTGACTCAAAGTTTTTCTTTTTCTTTTCAAGCTAATATCGTCTGGACATTGTGACAAATTAAAAATAAGTCATCGTATTGAAGGATATAAGTTGTGCTGTGTTTTTACTGATAATAAAAACTTGGTCACATCGATTTTATGGACGCATAACAGTATTTTGGCAAACATCACTCATCATATTTAATGGAACAATAGCCTCGTACTAGAAGGAGTAAAGTTAATGAAGAGTTTTTAGCTCTACGGTCTGGAATTAACCCAGCTTGTCTATTGGCAGCCTGAATGAATCCTATGTGTTTCCATTGCCCTAGAAAGGATTGACATCGTTATCAATACTGTTAACGATAAATTTATCATTACCAGTTAATACCATCATCATTATGGTCACATTATCAGATATCAACATCATCATTACCGAAATGACTAACTGGTGTAACAATGATATAAATAACAGCAACAACCATAGCACTTATTATATTAATGATACTACTACTACTACTATTACTAATGCTGCTATTTTTGTTGTTGTTGATGATGAAAAAGGCAATAATAATAATAATAGTAGTAGTAGCTACAGTTCCATCAGTATCCATCAGTATCTCTATGTTCGTTACCTACAGTACATTTTTTTTTTTTTAATTATTCTTTCGTGGATAAATATCAGCACAGTTTGTTCGATCGTGTTTACCTCACTCTGTTTTGTTGCACTCATGTTCATTCTGTGTTCATTGTTATCACGCTGATCACATCCTTCATCCAACATTTTTATCAATATCCAGGTCATACACATTGTTCGCACCTCATTCATTTTGCTCTTATTTTAATCACTTTCCGTATCTTTCGTATTGGTTCCAGATCGTTCTCTTGCTGTCAGTTTGATTGCATTCCAGCTGTATGTCAGTACAGTATTGGTTGGTCATGGACTTGAGTAGAGAGGATTGGTGGCGGTCAGCGCTGGAAGTACAAGTATATACAGAATCACCTGATGAAGTTAATGTGTGAAGTACCAGGACACTTCACACATTAACTTCACCAGGTGATTCTGTGGCTTACTTTGAGTATAAAATACTTTATCAACTTTGGCTCAGTTCTCAACCGTTATGGAGCTACAATTACATATTACCTAAGTGGCTATTTATGAGGCAGACTATTTATGAGGCAGACGGTCATCAGTAGCTGTAACGGCTGAGAAATGAACCCACATTTATACTGCATTTTTAAAACTCAGAATTAGTCCTACAATCACCTCCTGAATTTAGTGCGGCAAATCCCTGGACATGATAAATAAATAAATAAAATAAATAAATCTCTCTTTCTTTCTCTCTCTATATCATCATCATCATCATCATCATCAGGCATTACAAGTCCACTGCTGAACAAAGGCCTCCCAAAACCTTCTCCACGAAATCCTTGATTGAGCCAATCTCTGCTACGTTTTCCCTGCAAATTTCTGTATCTCATCCCTTCACCTCCTGTCTGGCCCTTTTTTCATACACTTACTATTTCTTGTTGTTCAGTCAGTCAGCCTCTTGCTCCATCGGTTATCTCTTATTCTTGCTACATGGCCTGCTCACCACCGTTTCTGATCTTTTATAACTTCTATAATGTCATTGGCTTTAGTCTGACCCTTCACCCAAGTTGATCTTTTCCTATTTCCTAAAATTTCCAGCAATGACCTTTCCATTGATCCTTGAGAACGGATTAGTGTATTTTCCATCGATTTTGTCAGTTTCCAGGTCTCACAGCCTACGTCATATCTAGAATAATACATTCGTTATATACTTTTCGGTTCATACATCATGGCAAGCTACTTTTCATAACGTCTCTATGTTTACCGAAAGCTTTCCATTCAGTTGTAATGCGCCTTTTCATATCACTATTATGGTCTTCCGTTAATCTTAGTATTTGGCCCAAGGAATTGTGCCCTCTCAGTTTAAAAAAAAAGGTCACCCCGAAATAAAAAAAATAAAAAAATCGATTTTTTTGCTAGTGCATATTTACATGTATAATAATAAAAATAAAAAAAAGAACTTAAACAAATGCATTAATACTTAAAATCACTGTTTATTATCTTGAATAAATCTAAGTTGCAGTTTGGCTTTGTTTCTGCAGGCAGCATAAATAGTTCCGGCATCACTTTGATTGCATGTTCTGCACACTGATTACTTCTTGGTATCTTGAGTAAAGATGGCTTCTGCTTCCAGTGATTCTGCAAAGAGTTTAGAGCTTTTTTGTAAGGTTTCAATATTTCTAACAAGTTTTTGAATTCATTTTCATTGTACATCTGATTAATAAACTAGTACTCTGCCCATTCGTACCAAATGAAGCTGCATATCTTCTCCAAAGTCTTCCTTGTTGTAGGTATAAGAATGAATGCGAGGATAGCGAGAATTGCTCTTGAATTCCACCTCGAATTACTGATGTTTGGAAATCTGTGAATAATAGTCACAGGAAAATGCCCTTTTTCTTCAAAGAATCTAAACACTCGTGTTAAATGGTACAAAAACTTCATGTCATCTCTCCATCCTGACTCAATGAGGATCGGTTCCATTAACAAACTATGATTTTAGTTTTTCGTAATTCTCTACTAGTTGAGACACAAATGGATGTTCGATGTTTGGAGAATTGGTGTTAGTGCCAAGTTCTTCGTTCATCACCAAATGGAGAATCCTGTCCAGAATGTGATGCTGACAACTGATAAATTGTGGTTTGTTGAAACTCATATCCGAGAACATTTGTTGTAATCTGACAACTCCACTTTTTTTCCCAGTGTTGACGCTAGTTGTATCAGCATGATAATTTTTATTACGTGCCATAAGTGGCATATTCATCAATAACTTTTGCAATTCCTTCAGGAATAGTTTCAGCCTTGCCATTTTCTAAACGCAGTGCATCCAATTTTATCTCGGTTCTTTCCTTTTTAAGTAGTACTACCTGGTACTCATTTTCATCAATCTGCTTTCTATCGTAAAGACCATGTTTCCAACTGTAACTTTTCAATCATTTCCTCCTTCATTCTAGCAGCCTCTTTGTATATTGACTTGTAAATTGCTGCTTGACTTGGAGCTGGAATGTCAGTATCATCATGTGACAATTGTTTGCATATTTTAGCAGCTTTATTGGTCGATACTCCAGTGGATGTAACCAAGTTAGTTGCAAGTTCTGTTGTGTTTTCTGGTTGGTGGATGATTAGTCTCATCTTCATCCTTACATTTTCTGTAGTCAGATTCAGTGCAACTATCACTAGATGAAAGATTGTATGTTGTTGATGGTGATATAGGTTCATCAGGCAGTTTTCGTCTTTTTGAAGGATGACTGGTTTCCGTACTTGCAACTTGACCTGTTGAGTACCCAACTTCTCCTTTGTTTTGCACTTGTAAGTGGTAGAGTTGTTTATCTTCAGTGGATAATGACTGACCATTTACTTTTGTGATATAAGAATGTTTACTTAGGGAATCATATTTTCTCCTCTTGACACATTCATCATAAGATTTTAGCACCTTGCCAAGCTTTGCTCGTATTGCTTGATCTGACACATATGGAAAGTTCAGTTTATTCTCCCATAATTTTGTAACTGTGAAAATTTTGACTATTCGATCTATTCTTAATTTGATTTTTGCTCCAAGAAACTGGTAACGTCCAACAACTTGCATTTAGTTTGGCGTTCTGCATTTTTCTGCTAATGAACATTCTTCTAAAGGCACAATTCCTCTTCTTGTATGTTTTTTTTTTTTTATGTGTCCGACTCTGGGCATAGGCTTCACAGCCTGATATCATGGCCCAGCAGTCCTCCTACATACCATGTCACCATGTGACATGTCATGTGACTGCTGGAACCACACAAAATTATTGGTCCAGACGTCCTTGTTCTTCTGTACGATAGTATCACTTCTTTTGTACGACATCATGCTTATCTGAAAAACAAAAATATTTAATACAACAGTAACACACTAAGCTGACTGTTCACCTGCAAACTGCGAAGGTAACTGTTAGGTGCTGAAACTTCGTCCTGTTTTATAATATTTATATTACTCTAGAATGTTCTAAACAATGTTAAACCACACTAGAAGATTACAAACTGTTCTAGAAAGTTCTAAATAGTTCTAAAATCTTCTGTGCAAGTCTATAAAGTTATAAAAAATCTATTTAAAGTTTAAGAAAGTGATAAAACTTGGCTGTGGTAACATTAAATACATGGTAATCCATTATTTGATTTGGAGTGACCTTTGTTTTGAAACTGAGAGGAGTAAGGGTTTTTTTTCATGGATTTTAAATGAAAGTTCATCAGTTAATGATACAGGCTACCTTTTATTTGAAAAAAAAATTAAAAAGTTATAATCCTTAGAGAGAGAGAGAGAGAGAGAGAGAGAGAGAGAGAGAGACAAACAGACAGACAAACAGAGGACACACTGACATAGTACGATCCAGGCCATAAATGAAACGTCTTTATTTACAGGAGTATAGGTATAAAATAGGTGTCTCTGGAAATCTCTGTAAAGAACTTTAAAAAGCAGTTTATGTCCTCATCGCAATTTTTATACAGCCCGTTGAGAGCTGGCAACTGTAAAAAAAAAAAAAAATCTTTACCGATGGGCCTGTGTTGCTGCCTCATTAGGTGGTGGGCTGTAACTTACCTATTTCCTTGTTAACTAGGATACTTATATTATTAGTACCACGGCCACCTACTGTTCACACTTTTGTATCATTTTCTTATTATCCAGTTATATTATCAGTATTATTCTGTTATTATAATTATTTTTTAATAATCTCTTCTTCAATTACATGTCACGAGGAATTTCGTCTACCCCGGGGAGAATTGTTACGTGTGTCTCTTTTGATATATAGCAAGCTGTGTGATGGTGTATGTGCCTTGATGTACAGCAAATGTATGAGACAGTTGTTGGAGTGCGGAACATAGCTGCTGAGGGCCTTCTGTGACCAAATCAGAGTACTTGCAAGCTCAGTACTCAATTAGCGAAACGTGATGATCATGTGAACACCCTGCTGCCTCTCTCTCCTTCTGGGGGTAGCACAGAGAAAGGCAGTAACAGAAAAGGTGCTCTGGCAGTGGGACGTCTTCAGATGCGTTGTACCTGAAATCTCCAATAAACTGTGAAGGCACTGTGGAGGAGATTCTGAAGCTGAGTTGCTGTGTTTCTCTTCCGCCAGTCAACTCCTGCCACACACCCACACTTGTCCTGCAGTCTTAATCTCACGAACTGTTACAGTAGGCAGTTAGAAAGGCAGCAAGGTAGGTAGATGGATGGATAGCTAGGGAGTTGGGTTGGTAGGTAGGTTGGCAGTGAGGTAAGTAAGGAGGGAGGTAGCGAAGTAGATAGGGAGGTCGACATGTAGGGAGTCGGGTGGCCAGGCAGGTAGGTAGCCAGACAGGTATGTACTTTGGTTGTTAGGTAAGAAATTAGACAGGTATGTGAGTAGGTTGGTAGGTAAGTAGATAGACAGGTATGGAGGAACGTAGCCAGGGAGGCAGGTATGGAAGCAGGAAGGAAGGTAAGTATGAAGGTTGTCAGCGAAGCAGGTAAAGAGGTAAGCAGAGAAAAAAGCGACAGTTATTAGTGCATATTTTTTTTACCTTGATGAATAATTTACCCATTATTACTGTCAGGGTAAAAAGTCATTATAGTCCAGCAGAGTGGCTGCAAAACCTGAGAGCAGCACTTAGCAAATATCTGAATATGCAACACGTATCTAGTAAGTATATTTTTCTTTACAGACACGTTTCACATCCAACTGCCAGACTCTCATACTATTAACTGTGAAGCTGAAGAAAAGAGTGCCAAAGTTTTGCCATAAACTTCTTCGGACAGTACAAACTTCATCTAACAAGTCTGATCCTATTAATTCCGTAAGTTCATCAACTTCAAGTTTTCACACTTATTTACTATATCCATCTACTGTTCTCTTCGTTTACTTCTCCTACAACCTTCAGACTCATCCACATCCATCTGCTCCTCTCTCGGTGATGGCCAAGAGAGATGTTTGAAATCACTGCCTGACTCACTTCCTCATTTCTGTAACATTTGCGGATTTTCTATTAATTTTCTCTCTGTTCAACACCACCTCTTTTCCCCTAAACCTCACCTTCTCCTCCATATTGAGGCTCAGCTGTCAAAGGTGACTAATAGCAAACCCTTCTCTGTATCCTCCTGCTTTTTCTATACTCACTTCAAAGTCAAAGGTGGCTGTTGTGTACATGTATGCAACAACATAACTTGTTTTCGTTTTCCTGATTATGAAGCTTCAGAATTCTCAACATTCTGGCTTCGGCTGTCCTGTCTTTCTCTGAATAAGCATATCTTGCTGCATACTGACCCCATAATTCTATTGACTATCACAAACTCGTTTACTGTCTTACATCTTAAATGGAACACATCTTACCAGTTTCTCCTTTCTCTGAAATCTCCAGTCTAGGAGATATCGGTGTTCTCCTCCACCTTTGGCTTTCCTCTCCTGTCACTGATCCACCTGGTGAAGAAGCCTACATCTTTTCTATCCTTAATGACGTAGATCAGCATGTACAGCATCCTACCCTTATCTCTGATCGCCTTGGAGAGCGTTCCATCATTCTTGACCTTATCCTTACATCTAACTCTTCTGCATATATTGTTAGCCTTTTCTTTCTGTTGGGCTTCTATGATTATATGTTAATCTGTCCAATCGCTCCAGTAAAGCCTTTGCCCCCTCAAGAAGTGACAGCTTTGGCAGTTTGGAGATGCTGATTGGGAAGCCCTCTGGCAGTACTGTTTTTTATTTTCCCTGGAATGATTATTGCCTTCATGCCCGAGAGGCATCTGAGAGTGCCTTGCATATTACAGAGGTTATTCTTTCAAGCATGGAAGCAAACATTCCTTTCTCTTATCCTGTGACTAATGCAAAAATCATCCTTGGTTTAAGCACGCTTGATCTGATGCTGTCCACAACAAGGAGAGGGCCTTCAAAAGGTACTGTAGCCAGGCCAACCCTAATTCTCATCTATTCTATGTTTATGCCCGGAATCATGATAAGTCTGTCCCTCACGCTGCTAATAATGACTTCATTCGTACAAAGCGCTCTGAACTCTCCAACTCAAACTCTTCCCCCTTCTCTGGCACCTCGCCAAGAACACTACTGACAACTTTACTTTATCATCCTTCCCTCCTCTTTTCTGATCTGATGAATCTGTAACTGTTTCTTCTGCTGATAAAGCAGAACTGTTCGCTCATACTTTCTCCTCCTATTCCACCTTACACGATTCCGGTGCCGTTTTTCTATCACTTCCCCCCATTGACTTCCTCATGACTGACTTTAAAATTTCTTCAATTTTTATCACTTTTGCCATCACTGGCATACAAGATATACTGGCCTGATTGGGTCCCTCCTGTTGTTCTTAAGTACTGTGCTTCTGTGCTTACACCCTGCCTAGGTAAACTCTTTAGCCTTTGTCTGTCAACCTGCACCTATCCTTCTTGCTGGAAGTTTGCTCTCATTCAGCCTGTACCAAAGACGGGTGACCATTCCCAGCCCCTAAATATCACCCAATTTCTTTAACATTTACTATTTCTAAAGTTTTTTTTTAATATATTCTTAAAAAAAAAAAAACATCTTTCCTATCATAACCCTCTTACCGATCGTCAGTATGGGTTCCATCAGGAACGCTCCACTGGGCGATCTTCTCACCTTCCATTCAGACTCCTGATCATTCTCCTTTCGGGACTTTGGCGAAAGCTTTGCCATTGCACATGACATCTCAAAGGCTTTCGATCAAGTCTGGCATAAATCTTTAATTTCTAAACTGCCCTCTTACGGTTTCTGTCCTTCTATCTGTGCCTTCATCTATAGCTTCCTTTCTGGTCGTTCTATAGCCGCTGTTGTAGGCGACCACCGTTCTTCTCCTAGATCTATCAACAGTGGTGTTCCTCAGGGCTCTGTCCTATCACCAACTCTCTTCCTTTTATTCATCAATGACCTTCTAAGCTGTACATCTAACCCTATCCACTCATATGCTGATGATTCCACCCTTCACCTTTCCATTCGGTTCCCGCAACGCCCATCTCAGCAGTTACTTCAACAAACAAGAGATGAGGCTATGGCACACCTAATGTCTGACTTGGCTCGTATCTTTGACTAGGGTAAAAATAATCTTGTTGTTTTTAATGCATCAAAGACTCAGTTCTTGCACCTATCAACCAAATCAACCTATCAACCAGACAAAATCTTCCACAGGAGTACCCGCTGATGTTTAATAATGACCAGCTCGTTCCTACATCATCCTTGAACATGCTTGGGGTTTCATTCACTCAGGATTTATCTTGGAAAGAAGATATTACATCTCTTGTGAAATCTGCTTCCAAGAGATTAGGGGTGCTAAGCCGACTCCGAACCTTCTTTCCCCCTACACAGATGTTGACTTTATAAACGGGTTTTATTCGCCCCTGTTTGGAGTACAACTCTCATGTGTGGGGCGGATCCCCACATTCAGCCCTTCTCAGTAGGGTGGAGTCAAAGGCTTCTCGTCTTATTAACTCTCCTCCTCTTACTAGCTCCCTTCAACCTCTGTCTCTTCGCCGCACTGTTGCATCTTTACCTCTTTTCTATCGTTACTTTAATGGCCACTGTTCCTCTGAACTGTCTGCTTGCATCCCTCCACCTCTACTACGGCCACGTAGTACCCGTCTAGCAACAACCTCTCATCCCTTTTCTGTCCAGCTCTCTAATGCAAGAGTTAACCGTTACTCCCAGTCCTTCATTTATGCAACTGGTCAACTCTGGAACTGTCTTCCTCTGTATTTCCTACTTCCTATAATCTCTAGTCTTTCAAATGCAGTGTGTCCAGGCATCTCGAAATGAACGGATCTTGAATTTGGCTCTCTTTTGTGTTGTTTTTGTTTATTCTTGGAAGGAACGGTTTGCGGGCCCATGGTCTTTGGTTCCTTCTTCGTTGCATAAACACACACACACACACACACACACACACACACACACGCACGACACCCCCCACCCCCTCCAGCAACCACTTCCACAACAGATCAGCCACCGTGCACAAACATTACACCTACAACACAGATCCTTACTAGATACACACNACACACACACACACACCCACACACACACACACACACACACACACACACACACGCACGACACCCCCCACCCCCTCCAGCAACCACTTCCACAACAGATCAGCCACCGTGCACAAACATTACACCTACAACACAGATCCTTACTAGATACACACCGCCTCCAACACTCAGTACATACATATAACAACTAAATTTCGACGGCCTCCACTCCAAAACGCCACAAATTGACGACTCTCTCCATAGAAACAATATACACATGGCAGTACTACAAAAACAAAGCTCACACCACACACACAAGACCACACACATCAGCCACTATTCACCCATCCGCACCGATAGAACTGATGGCCATGAAGTAGGCCACGTCACTTACATTCACACACCCATCATCTACAAACACATAGCACAGGCAACAAAACCACTTTCCAGAATAACTCATTCATTTTGCTTACACTTTCACACACCACCACCTGGTAGACACACCACCACCTGGTAGACACACCACCACCTGGTAGACACACCACCACCTGGTTGACACACCA
>JAGKTI010008857.1:0-17383 GCA_018397915.1 Birgus latro
GCTGGTTCGTTGAAAGCAGTGATAAGAAACAGGGAGGTGAGCATGGAAGTGAAAAAGTTGTTACATGACAGTACTGTGATACCAACTCTGACATATGGAAGTAAAGCTTGGACCCTGTTGGAAGGACAGAAGTCAAGAGTGAGAGCAGTGGAAATGAGTTATTTGAGAGGAGCATGTGGAGTCACATGGAGAGACAGACTAACAAATGAGGAAGTGAAGAAGCGTTGTGGTGTGGTTGAGGACGTGATGGGAAGCGTTAGGAGAAACACGTTAAGGTGGTTTCGGCATGTGGAGATGATGGAGAATGAAAGATTGACAAGGAGAGTGTATGTGAGTGAGGTGGAGGGGGCGAGAAGGAGGGGGAGGCCGAGGATGAGATGGAGGGATGGAGTGGAGAGGTATATGAGAGAGGGGGGTGTGAGTTGGGAGCGTGGTAGTGAAATGGCAGGGGACAGAGTGACGTGGAGGCGATTTGTTTGTGGCCACCCCGTTCGGGATTGAGGCGTCTGGCAATAGATAGATAGATAGCTCTCCAATCTATTTAATCACTAGCACTCTCTCTATTCAGTCCTTTATCCTTGAGGTCACATTCTATGAACTCGTCCCAAGTCTTATTCTGCCTGCCTCTCACAGCTCTACTCTCAATGTTCATATCTCTCAACTTCCACACCCAGTTGTTATTCTCCATCCTCTCCACAAGCCCAAACCATCTCAATATACCCCTTCTCATCGCAACAATAATACACTGAAGTCCCATCACTCTTCTCAGCATTTCATTTGCAATCCAAACTCTCCCAGACCTAATCATTCTCATCTCTGTATATTTGAGCCAACAAATATTATCTTCCTTTACTGTCCAAGTCTCACTACCATACAGCACTACACTTCAAACACATGCGGCACACAAGGACCTCTTAGCATGGAGGGAGATCCCCCTCAATGCAAGGAGGGGCAACAACTCCCTGAATTTTTTTCAACCACTATTTACCTTTGCTACCTAGAAAGACCCAACCACACTTCCAGCACATATTTTGTACCATCAATTACAAAACTCCTCCACACTCTCAAGACTCTCCAGCACAAGTAATCCTTCCCAACCTGTATGTTCTCCTTTACCTACTGCACACTCAAAAATCAGCTTTGCTCTCCTTTACCTACTGCACACTCAAAATCAGCTTTGTTCTCCTTTACTTACTGCACACTCAAAATCAGCTTTGTTCTCCTTTGCCTACTGCACACTCAAAATCAGCATTATTTTGCAGCCTACATCTAATACCACTACAGCTCTTATCCACCCAATTAATACTTTCCTGCCTGTCTCCATCTGTATGTTCTTCTTTACCTACTGCACACTCAAAATTAGGACTGTTTTGCAGCCTACCTCTAATACCATTACAGCCCTAATCAAACACACTGTACAAGATGGAGTTATTTCCCATACCCTTCCCTTTGTACACATTTACAATTACACTCTTCAGCCAGATTATTGGCTGAAGAGTGTAACTGTAAATGTGTACAAAGGGAAGGGAGATGCCCTGGAAAGGGAAAATTACAGAGGTACAAAGCTCTTAGATCAGATAATTGGAGAGAGTACTAGAAGGTATGACTAGAAAGTGAATATTGATGAGATGCAGTTTGGGTTTATGCCAGGCAGGGGGACCACTGATGCCATATTCATTGTTTGACAGCTTCAGGAAAAATATATTGGAAAGAAAAGGGAATTGTATTTTGTTTTTGTTGATTTGGAAAAGACCTTTGACATAGCCCCTAGAGAGGTGGTGAAGTGGGCGATGAGAAAGCTATGGTTGGAAGAGTGGCTGGTTAGGGTGGTTATGGCCATGTACGTGGGTGCTCACACTCAGGTAAGAGTGAATGGAGTTTTGAGTGATGAGTTTTCTGTGAATGTTGGTGTGCATCAGGGGTCAGTTTTGAGTCCCTTGTTGTTTATCATGCTACTTGAAGCCCTCTCACGTGACTTCAGAGATGGACTCCTGTGGGAGATGTTGTATGCTGATGATTTGGTGTTGATTGCAAAGAATGAAAAGGAGGTGGAGGAAAGATTTAAGAAATGGAGAGATGGTATGGGGCACAAGGGCTTAAGGGTAAATGCAGATAAAACAAAAGTGTTGATATCTAGGGATGTAGTGGTATTAGAGGTAGACTGCAAGATAATGCTGATTTTATGTGTGAGGCGTGTCGGGGAGAGCTGGTGAAGATTGTTAGGCGTGAAAGGATTGAACTTGCAGGTGAGTCTCTTGAGTGTGTGGAGGAGTTTCGTTATTTGGGAGACATGTTATGTGCCGGAGGTGGGGCTGGAGTTAGCTCGGTTGCTAGGGTGAGAAGTGGTTGGAAGGAGTTCAGGGAGCTGTTGCCTCTCCTGACATTGAGAGGACTCTCCTTACATGCTAAGGGGTCTTTGTATGCAGCATGTGTTAGGAGTGTGATGCTGCATGGTAGTGAGACCTGGGCAGTAAAGGAAGAGGATATTTGCAAGCTTAAACATACAGAAATGACAATGATTAGGTGGATGTGCAGTGCGTCCCTGCGTGCAAGGCCTGGGGGGGCTGGGATTACGATGGAAGAGTTGAGAGGTAGGATGGGACTGGAGTGTATTGGTGTTGTGATGAGGAGAGGTAGGCTGAGGTGGTTTTGGACATGTGGAGAGGATGGGGGATGATAACTGGGTGCAGAAGGTGAGAAGTGTTAATATTGGGGGAGGGATTGGGAGGGGTGGACCGAGAAAGACATGGGACGAGGTCATTAAGTGTGACCTCAGGGTTAAGGGATTGAACAGAGAGGCTGCAAAGATCGAGCAGCATGGAGAGCCACCATTAGGTGACCAAGGCCGACGCATGCAAGCATGTTGGAGCCTTCAAAAACGAGACGAAAAACGAACGAACCCATGTGGCAAACTGCACATAGCCACACTCTCTGCTTTGACAGTATCACAACTTCCCCCACATATAATTTTTCTTTAATCCACATTTACTCTCAAACCCTTGTACCCCATTCCATCTCTCTACTTCCTAAATCTTTCCTCTCCTACACTCTCATTCTCTGTGATCAGCACCAAGTTATCAGTACAGTATACAAAAACCTCCAATGATAGTCCAGTTCTTAAGTCATATAAGAAAGCTTCAAAGACCATGAAAAACAATAAGAGGATTAAAACTCACCCATACTGCACACCAACTTTCACAGGAAACTAATCACTCAGACAACTGTTCACTCTCATCTGGGTGTGAGCACACTCATATACTGCCATAACCATTCTGAACTAGCCACTGCTCAATCTCAAGTTTTCTCACTGCCCACTTCACAACCTAACTGGCCAGTGAGAAGTCTTTTCTAAATCAACAGAACTGAAGTACAACTCTCTCTCCCTTCCTACATTTTTTTCTGAAGCTGTTGGACAATGAATATGGCATTAGTGGTCCCTTTGCCTAGTACAAACCCAAACTACATCTCATCAATATTTTCTTTTCCTTATCATACCCTCCAGGATTCTCTCCATTACCTTCATTATCTGGTCCAAGAGCATATGCCTGTATAATTTCATCCTTCCAGAGCATCATCCTTCCCCTGATAAACAGTTAAAATCACACTCTTCAACCAATAATGTATAAATGTTGAAGGAGACCATTTTCAGAACATGGTGTAACTGTGGATAAATTGTATTTAAATAAAGAAAGGAAGGACCAAATTTCACTAATATTGATTCAGCTTTCTAGGTTTTCAAAGTACAATAGTCAATTCCCCACCCACTACATTATTATACACTGAGAGCTGAATAGCCTGAAGAATTTTATTAGATGCCTGGTGTAGTAAGCTGAGATGCCACAACTAAATGTGGTCCACAAGAGCCTGGATCTGAGGAGTGGTTGGATTCTGTTGCTCACATAACGACACTCAACAATGAGCAATGGGTCACTCTCACCTACAATATCTGAACTGAATACCCTAGCCCTGGACCCCTATGCTCCTGATTGGGCAACAGAGCATTGGATGATCGATATACAGATAGAGAAGGCTGCCCTAACAGTGGGTGCATAATGCCTGGGCAGTTACAGTGCCAGGGTGCACTTTGAGGGTGTCCCTGTAGCTGTCCTGCTGGTAAGGTGCCCAAAGGCCACAGCCACAGCCACTGGTCATGGCTGGAGGGCTATGGGTCCCAAATTCCGTGTTTAGACTTGGGACTGTGCAGGTGTGTGGGGCCTGTGGTCTGTCTCTCCCTCTCCTTAATTTTAATGACATGGTAAAAAGGAGATAGTGGTAGGTGGGGGCACTCACCATCCACTCGCTTAATGTTGTGCTGCTCTCGGGTGTCTGCCCTTTCCTCTCCTCCATCCTTCCTTCCTCTTCTGCCTTTCTTTCCTTCATTCTTTCCTCATCCTTCTGCCTACAGGTGACTTTACACTCCCTCTTCTGTCTTTCTTCCCTTCGTTCTTTTCTCTTCGTTCTACCTGTCGGTGACTCAACACTAAGTGACAAGCCAAATGGTTTCCTGTACACAAGGAAACCATTTACTATGCTGGATGGTAACCATATAACCAATATTGGCACCTGGTGGTTTAGTGGGTAATTACAGCACTCCAATCGGAGCCAGTGAAGATTTATATCCAAGTGGTGATTGGGGTTTATTCCCCATGTAATGCCACTCAGGGATGAGCGAGGCTGGTCAATCTCATCTTAAATGGCAGGACCAACTTGCCCAGCCCCGGGCTCGGCTCCTACACTCCTCATGGGGCAACATAGGATTGGATGATGGATGGTAAAATGGAGAAAAACAGGAAGTCTACTGAAACTGAATGACCCAAGACGATCAGAGTGGCATCTTGGAATGTGGGTAGTTTGAGGAGTAGAACAAGGGAAGTGGGCGAGGCTATGAGCAGGAGGTGCGTGGATGTTGGCTGTGTACAGGAGGTTAGATATAGGGGAGGATCAGCCAGAATGACTGCTCGAGGGAAGAGAAAGGCAGATGCGCATGGTGGTGTGGGTATGCTGGTTAAGGAAAAATGGGTAGAATATGTCATCCAATCCTATGTCGCCCCATGAGGAGCGTAGGAACCCGGGGCTAGGCAATTTGGTCCTGACATTTAAGATGAGAGTGACCAGCCTCACTCATCCCTGAGTGGCATTACATTATCAATAAAACCCAACCATCCCTTGGATATAAACTTACTCAGGCTCAATCTGATTGGAACACCTTAATTACCCACTAAACCACCAGGTGCCATAATTTGGTTATTTGGTTACCATCCAGTGTAGTAAATAGTTTCTTGGTGTACAGGAAACCATTTGGCTTGTCACTCAGTGTAGTGTTACCCATAGGCAGAAGGAAGAGGAAGGAAAGAATGACAGAAGAGGGAGTGTATAGCCACCCATAGGCAGAAGAAAGAGGAAAGAGTGAAGGAGAGAAAGACAAGAGGAAGGATGGGAAGAGATTATAGTAGTGAAAATTTTGTTCGGTAGCCACACATTTTCATTTATATTGGCACATGCTCCTCAGGCTGTCTGGGATGACATAGAAAAAGATAAATTCTGGGATGACTCAATACAGTAATACCTCGATATATGATACCGCTAGATGCAAAACCTCAGCTTAACAATGGGGGTAGAAATAACACCATACCCTACATAACAATGACCAAAACCCCAGTTTAACAATGGGTTTTTATATTTTTTACAAATTTTGATGATATTTTAGACTAAAATTATGTGTTTAGGTTGATTTATAAGCTGTTTTTAGACTTAGATTAATGTGTTTTAGCCACAGGTAGGGAACATTGTCATTTTGGGGTACAGTTTACTAATTTTGATTTTTTCCAGACTTATACAAGGTGCTACCCAAAAGTTCCAGTACTTTGAATATTGTAGGAAAATAAGTTAACTTACCTCCTAGTTCTCACTGTCGCCTTTGACGTAGTCCCCATGGGCATGTACACAGTGGTTCCAGCGTTTCTGCCACAAGTCCATGCATCCCTGGAAGGCTTCAGGCGTGATGGTCTTGAGCACCTCCTGCGATTCTGTCTGGACCTCCTCAATAGAATCAAATCGACGCCCTTTCAGTCGTAATTTCAGCTTGGGAAACAGGAAAAAGTTGCAGGGGGGAAGGTCAGGTGAATGGGGTGGGTGGGGAATGATTACCGTGTTACTGGAAGCCAGGAACTACTGGACAACAATTGATATGTGGGCGGGGGTGTTGTCACGATGCAGGGTCCAGTCCTTGTTCTTCCGCTGTTCTAGACATTTGCGGCGGATGTTCTCCCTCAGACGCCACAAAACTTCACAGTAAAACTTTACGCTGACAGAATGACTGGGTGGGATGAATCCCTTGTGAAGAATCCCTTGGATATTGAAGAAAACGATCAACATCGACTTAACATTGCTGCAAACTTGATGCACTTTCTTGGGCCTCGGTGAATTGCAATGACTGTTGCTTTATCTCTGGGTCATAACCATAAACCCATGATTAACCCCTAAACTGTGGGGTTGTGTGAGGTGGTCCTGGCACTTCCATCCGGTGGTAATTCGTGCTCTGACTTATTTTTTTAAAATATTGGGCCAGACTAGCCTGAGTGATATAAATACCACTCAGGAATCTCCTATAGTTCTTCACATATATTTATATCTTGAAAGTCTCGGCTACTTAAAAAGAAAACAGAGGCACCCAACTGATGGCCCATGGCTCGAGCCATCACCACTGAGCGTCACGAAAGTGACGGCCCGCGGTTAAGTGGTTAATCACCAGTTATGACCTTGGAGATGAAGGTGGCATCATCTCTGACTTGATTCTTGAGCTCCCTGCAAACAGCAACGCAATGTGCTTTCTGCTCATCACTCAGCAGTCTTGGCACAAATTTTGCAGCGATGGGTCTCATGTCCAACAATTCCGACAAAATATGTTGCAAGCTCCCGTACAACAGTCCAACGATATCACAAACATCATGGATAGTTCGTTTACAATGCAAGCTCCCGTACAACAGTCCAACGATATCACAAACATCATGGATAGTTCATCTACAATCTGCAAGGATAGCCTGATGAACATTTCTGACATTTTCTGGTGTTGTTGCCACTGACAGTCATCCAGAACGGTCATCGTCTTCTCCAGATGTTTGTCGTTCCTTGAACTGCTTGTACCAGAAAAATGTTCTGCTCTGGGACATGGCACTGTCACCAAAGGCTTGCTGAAGCAACTGGTGAGTTTCTACAGCTGTCTTGTTGATCTTGAAGCAGAACTTGATGCAGGTTCTTTGTTCCGTAAGCTCCGCCATTGCAAAACCGGCAAACCACCTACACACCATGTTACAATAGTAAGCATAGCTCAACAACACGTATGCTCACAGGCACAGCCTGGGCCACACTGACACACAAGGGGTGCTGCTGACTCCTCCGAGTGGCAAAATGCAAAACTGCAAATGGTTGGCTCCCTCAGTTCTAACTACTAGAACTTATTGGTAGCACCTCGTATTTGACGATTTTCAGATTTTATTTGTTGGTTTTAGTGAGTTATTTACAGGTGTTAGGCTTAGGGTAGCTTCCCAGATAGCTGTTGGACCATTTAGATTGGCTTTAAACTTGTTTTTGGACTCATTTGGGTGGGTTTTGGGCTTGGTTTGGGGGGAAACCCAATGCTGGTAAATGCCCCACATTACTTTAGATGTTGAAAGTACCCAGATACACGATGCCCGGCCTAATGATGGGGTTTTAACTAACCAATTACATCGTTAAACCAGGGTATGCCTGAACGTGACATAAGTGGTACTGGGGGATGATGAGATTGAAGTTTTGGAAGGGGGCTTATACAGTCATTTGGGTGAAGCAGCTCAAAGATATGAGGCAGTGCATGGGGGATGTGCATATGGTATGTGAATGAGGAATGGGAAAAGATACTCGTGCTTGGGGAGGCAATGAACATGACTGTGTGCGACATGTATTTTAGGAAGAGAGTGGGCTGATTACATAGCTATGAGTCTGAGTGAAATAGCAGCCAGATGGACTATTTCCTAGTCAAGAGGGCTGATATGAGGTTGGTGAGGGATGTTAAAGTTACAGGGAGGAAAGACTGTGTGCAACACAAATTATTGATGTGGCAAGGTGCTAAAGGAGTGGGTGATGAAGAGGACCTATGCACCAAGGATGAAAACACAGAAGTTGAAAAACCAAGCAGTAAGAGATGACTTCTATAGTGTGATGAGTAGTGGTGGCTGAACAGGGAGCTGGTGATAGAAGTGTATTAATGAACATTACAGAGCTCTAAAGAACTTCTCCTGAGAGTTACTGATTCAGTGTGTGAATGGACAAGGGGCCCTCCAAGACATAAAGTAACACAGTGGCAGGATGAAGGTGTACAAGCGGCAGTTAAGGAGAAAAGAAGGCTTTTTCGGTAACAGAAAAGGGGTGGTAACAAAGAGGAACACTTGGCTACCAAGAATAGGGCTAGAAAAGCGGTATACAGGGCAAAATCTGAGTCTCAAAGACATCTGCTGTATAACCTAAATAGGGTGGAAAGGAAGAACATTACATTTAAGGTGGCAAATCAGATATAGAGAGAAAATTCGGATAACATATGTGAGCAGTTTGTGAAGGATGATCAAGGTAGTGGTGAACAGTGAGAACATCAACAACACCTGGAGAAAGCATTATAATCAGTTGCTGAATAAGGAGTTTGACTGGAAGAGGAAAGGTTTGGAGTCAGCAGATCCAATGTTTGGCCATTCGCCATTGATTGATGCTGCTACTGGCAGCAGGGCAATAGGCTGGATGCAGGTGGGAAGGGCAGTAGGTGTGTCTGGGTTGACTGCTGAAAAGCAGAAGGCCTCACGATATACGGCAGTGCGGTTAGCTGGTGATTTGATAAATACGATCATTTATGACCGTTTTCCCAGATGATTGGCTGAAGCGTGACTGTAAATGCATACAAGGGGAAGGTGATGCAATAGGAAGTGGAAATTATTGAGGCATAAAGCTTTTGGGCCAGATAATGAAGGTAATGGAGAGGCCTAGATGGTATGATTACAGGAAGAGTGAATACCTGTACTTATCAGATGCAGTTTGAGTTTATGCCAAGCAAAGGGACAACTGATGCCATATTCACTGTTTGTCAGCCTCAGGAAAAATATACAGGAAAGAAAAGGGATCTGTACTTTGTTTTTGTTGACCTAGAGAAGGCCTTTGACAGAGTCCCTAGGGAGGTGGTGAAGTGGGCACTGTGAAAGTTTGGGATCGAGGAGTGGAAGGTTAAAATTGTTATGGCTATGTATGTGGGTGCTCGCACCCACATGAGAGTGAATGAAGATTTGAGTGACAAGCTTTCCAAGAATGATGGAGTGCATCAGGGGTCAGTTTTCAGATCCTTGTTGTAGTTGTAGTAGTAGTAGTAGTTGTTCCCTAGGCAGTCTGGCCGAACAGCCCCGTGTCCCTAAGGAAGGCCATGGCCGAGACCGGGCTTTCCCACAGAGCTCTCAAGGAGTGAATGTTGTGTTGTTGGCATAAGTGATTGTGTGCAATGCAGTCTTCCATGATGTACTTAATAGTATGGGGTGCTGTGTTACATCCTGGACAGGGATCAGCAACGGAGTCATCCAGCCTCTTCTGATAACGTAGCAGGGCTGGATGATGCCCACATCTCAGCCTGGCCAGGTGGACCCCTGTCCTCACGGAGGAGATAGCGTTCAGAAGGATGGATATCAGGAGGCCGTGCATGCAGTTGTGTATTGTCTCTGAGTGACTGAATGGAATGGCAAGTGATTGGAGTATGAATATGCTTCTGGAAGCTGGTCTAAGGAGGGCAAGGGGGAAGAGATGATAGTATTTGTGTATGATATCGTGTTTGGGCATGTGGAGGGGATGGAGTGAAAGACTGACGAGGAGAGTGTATGTGAGTGAGGTGGAGGGGGCGAGAGGGAGGAGGAGGCCGAGGATGAGATGGAGGGATGGAGTGGAGAGGTATATGAGAGAGGGGGGTGTGAGTTGGGAGTGTGGAAGTGAAATGGCAGGGGACAGAGTGACATGGAGGCGATTTGTTTGTGGCCACCCCGTGCGGGATTGAGGCGTCGGGCAATAGATAGATAGATAGATCGTGTGCTGGGTGTTGTTTTGATGTTCCCTGGTGTGTGTGGATATGCTGCCATGTAGTGTAGTGGATGTTGTGGGTTTGTGGAGGCTGCAGCGAGAATTTGGGTGCCTCTCATGTCTAGATGATCCTTGACTTTGAGGACTTTGGTTTCTTGGTGGAGGTGGTCTGTAGGTGTAGTAGCTGTGCAGTCTGTGATTATTTTTAGGGCCTCCTTCTGCATGCTCTGAAGAGTGTTATAGTGTGTTTTAGTGAGGTTAGGAGCCCAAGCAGGGCTTGTATAATTCATAACTGAACGTATATATTGTTTGTATACTGTCAGTTTTGAGTCCCTTGTTGTTTATCATGGTGCTTGAAGCCCTCTCACGTGACTTCAGAGATGGACTCCCATGGGAGATGCTGTATGCTGATGATTTGGTGTTGATTGCAGAGAATGAAAACGAGGCGGAGGAAAGATTTAAGAAGTGGAGAGATGGTATGGGGTACAAGGGCTTAAGGGTAAATGCAGATAAAACAAAAGTGATGATATCTAGAGTTGGTGGCGGTACAATCAGAGGAGAGGGAGAGTGGCCATGTGCAGTTTGCCACTAGGGTGTGGGAAGTAATTCCATCTTGTGTAGTGTTTGTGATAAGTGGGTGCACAAGAGATGTAGTGGTATTAGAGGTAGACTGCGAGATGATGCTGATTTCATGTGTGCGGCATGTCGGGGAGAGCAGGTGGAGATTGTTAGGCATGAGAGGGTTGAACTTGCAGGTGAGTCTCTTGAGTGTGTGGAGGAGTTTCGTTATTTGGGAGACATGTTATGTGCCGGAGGTGGGGCTGGAGTTAGCTCGATTGCTAGGGTGAGAAGTTATTGGAAGAAGTTCAGGGAGCTGTTGCCTCTCCTGACATTGAGGGGACTCTCCTTATGTGCTAAGGGGTCTTTGTATGCATTATGTGTTAGGAGTGTGAAGCTGTTTGGTAGTGAGACCTGGGCAGTAAAGGAAGAGGATATTTGCAGGTTTAAACATACAGAAATGACAATGATTAGGTGGATGTGCAGTGCGTCTCTACGTGCAAGGCCTGGGGGGGCTGGGTTTACGATGGGAGAGTTGAGAGGTGGGATGGGACTGGAATGTATTGGTGTTGTGATGAGGAGAGGTAGGCTGAGGTGGTTTGGACATGTGGAGAGGATGGGGGATGATAATTGGGTGCAGCGGGAGAGGGGTGTTAATATTGGGGGAGGGGTTGGGAGGGGTAGACCGAGAAAAACATGGGACAAGGTCATTAAGTGTGACTTAAGGGTTAAGGGACTGAACAGGGAGGCTGCCAGGGATCGAGCAGCGTGGAGAGCTGCCATTAGGTGACCAAGGCCGACGCATGCAAGCATGTTGGAGCCTTCAAAAACGAAAAAGAAAAAGAAAATGAAAACGAAAACGAAAACTGTGCTGGTGGTTTCTTTAATGTGTCCAAATGTTGCATGGGCAAGTGACTTCAAGGCATTGAGTCTAGGTGTTAATTTACTTTTGATGTTTTTGATGTGTTGTTTAAATGACACTTATGTACTGTATGTTACACCAAGGATTTTGTGTGTGTGTGAGTGTGTGGTAGGGAAGTGTTGTCTATGGTGAGGTGTGGAATGTGACTGTGTTCTGCTGTCCAGTTTGTGAGAAGGGTCACTGTAGATTTGGCTGGGGCTATTTTGAGTCTGTTTGTGGTGAACCATTCGTGTAGTGTGTTGAGGTAAGGTTGGAGGATGTGAGCGGTTAGCGTTTTGGTGTGTGCATGTAAGTGTTATGTCATCTGCATAGGAAGCTATGTGTATTTGTTGTGTGTGGGGTGTGGGTATCTCATGCATGTATAGGTTGAAGAGTGTAGGAGACAAGACAGATCCATGCTATGTGTATTTGTTGTGTGTGGGGTGTGGGTATGTCATGCATGTATAGGTTGAAGAGTGTAGGAGACAAGACAGATCCTTGGGGGACGCCATTTGTGAAGTTTCTGATGTTCGAGGACTGACCAGCAAAAGTTATATGTGCACATCTGCCTGCTAAGTAGTTTGCCAGCCATCTTTTTGTGTTATTGTGCATGTTTGTGTTGAATATTTTGTTTGTGAGGTTGTGGCGGGGGATGGAATCAAAAGCTTAACTAACGTCTAGTGTGACAAGGAGTGTCCTATGTGGTGGCCTAGCTGAATTCATGCCATCAAAAACTCTCTGTGTGAGGTCTGTATGAAGAGTGTTTGTGGAGTGTAGTGGCCTAAAACCATATTATGATGGGGCTAGGGGGGGGGGGTGAGGTGTAACTAGTTGTAGTACCAGTCTTCCAGTGACTTTAGAGGGGGTGCAGAGGAGTGTGATGAGGTGGTGTGAGGAAGGTAATGTGGGGTCTTTGTTGGGTTTGGGGATAGTGATGATAATGCCATGATTCTAGATGTTGGGTATTATGTTGTGTGAGTAGCTGTAGTTTGATATGTTGGTGAGTGCTTCTATGCCTTGTGGTCCAATGCGTTTAAGGTGTATGTTGCTTATGTCATCTGGTCCACAGGCAGATGAGTGCTTGAGGTTGCTGATGATGTGCTTCGTCTGGTTGTAAGTGAAAGGTGCGAAGTATGGGTCTGTGGGGAACTGTCTCTTACGTTGGATGATAGGTCAGTAGTCACGATGGGGGTTTAGATGGCTGACATGTGAAAAGTGATTGATGAGAGTGTTTGCTTGTTGTTTGTTTATCATGGTGCTTGAAGCCCTTTCAAGTGACTTCAGAAATGGACTCCCGTGGAAGATGTTGTATGCCGATGATCTGGTGTTGATTGCAGAGAATGAAAGGAAGGTGAAGGAAAGATTTAGGAAGTGGAGAGATGGTACGGGACATAAGGGCTTGTATGCAAATGCTGATAAAATAAAGGTACTAGTATCTAGGGTTGGTAGCAGTACTGCCAATGAAGAGGGAGAGTGACCATGTGTGGTTTGCAACAAGGGTATGGAAAGAAATTCCATCTTGTGCAATGTTTGTGGTATGGGGGTGCATCAAAGATGTAGTGGTATTAGAGGCAGACTGAGAGATAATGTTGGTTTCATGTGTGAGGTGTGTCAGGGCGAGCATGTGGAAATTATCTGGCGTGAAAGGATTAATCTTGCTGATGTGTCTCTCGAGTGTGTGGAAACGTTTTGTTACTTGGGAGACACGTTATGTGCTAGAGATGGAGCTAGAGTTAGCTCTGTGGCTAGAGTGAGGAGTGGTTGGAAGAAGTTCAAGGAGCTGTTACTTCTGACACTGAGAGGGCTCTCCCTCCATGCTAAGGCATCATTGTATATGGCATGTGTTAAGAGTGTAAAGCTGTATGGTAATGAGGCCTGGGAAATAAAGGAACAGGACATTCGCAGGCTCAAACGTAGAAGAAATGACAATGATTAAGTGGATGTGCATTGCACTCTTGAATGTGAAGCCTGGGGGGGCTAGGTTATTGACAAAAGGGTTGAAAGATACAATGGGACTGGAGTGTATTGGAGTTGTTATGAGGAGGGGTAGACTGAGATGGTTTAGGCATGTGGAGGGGATGGGGATGACAACTGGATGCAGAAAGTGAGAACTATTAATGCTGGGGATTGTTTTTTTGTTTTTTTTTTATGCAAGGAAGAAGGAACCAAAGGTCGTGGGCCCGCAAACGGTTCCTTCTAAGAACAAACAAAAACAATACAAAAAGAGAGCCAAATTCAAGATGCATTGTTCATTTCGAAATGCCTGGACACACTGCGATTGAAGGACTGGAGATCATAGGAAGTAGGAAATACAGACAGAGGAAGACAGTTCCAGAGTTGACCGGTTGCATAAATGAAGGACTGGGAATAATGGTTAACTCTTGCATTAGAGAGTTGGACAGAAAAGGGATGAGAGGTTGTTGCTAGACGGGTGCTACGTGCCCGTCGTAGAGGTGGAGGGATGCAAGCAGACAGTTCAGAGGAACAATAGCCATTAAAGTAGCGATAGAAAAGAGATAAAGATGCAACAGTGTGGCGAAGAGACAGAGGTTGAAGAGAGCCAGTAAGAGGAGAAGAGTTAATGAGACAAAAAGCCTTTGACTCCACCCTATTGAGAATGGCTGCATGTGGGGAGCCTCCCCACACATGAGAGTTGTACTCCATACACGGGCGAATAAAACCTGTGTACAAAGTCAACAACTGTGCAGGGGTAAAGAAGGTTCGGAGTCAGCTTAGCACACCTAATCTCTTGGAAGAGATTTCACAAGAGATGTAATATGTTCCTTCCAAGATAAATCCCTAGTGAATGAAACCCCAAGCATGTTCAAGGATGATGAACGAGCGAGATGTACATTATTAAACATCAGTGGGTACTCCTGTGGAAGATTCTGGCAGGTTGATAGGTGTAAGAACTGAGTCTTTGATGCATTAAAAACAACAAGATTATTTTTACCCCAGTCATAGATACGAGCCAAGTCAGACATTTAGCGTGCCATAGCCTCATCCCTTGTTTGCTGAAGTAACTGCTGACACGGACGTTGCAGGAACAGAATGGAAAGGTGAAGGGTGGAATCATCAGTGTACGAGTGGATAGGGTTAGAGGTACAGCTTAGGTCATTGATGAATAAAAGGAAGAGAGTTGGTGATAGGACAGAACCCTGAGGAACGCCACTGTTGATAGATCTAGGAGAAGAGCGATGGCTGCCTACAACAGCAGCTATAGAACGACCAGAAAGGAAGCTAGAGATGAAGGCACAGATAGAAGGATAGAAACCGTAAGAGGGCAGTTTAGAAATCAAAGATTTATACCAGACTCGATCGAAAGCCTTTGAGATGTCAAGTGCAATGGCAAAGCTTTCGCCAAAGTCCCGAAAGGAGGATAACCAGGAGTCCGAAAGGTAGGTGAGAAGATCGCCAGTGGAGCGTCCCTGACGGAACCCATACTGACGATCAGAAAGAAGGTTGTGATAGGAAAGATGCTTTAAAATTTTTCTGTTAAGAACAGACTCAAACACTTTTGAAACACAGGATGTTAAAGTAATTGGACGATAGAGGGTTGAGAATGGTCACCCTTCTTTGAGACTGGCTGAATGAGAGCAAACTTCCAGCAAGAAGGAAAGGTACAAGTTGATAGACAAAGGTGAAAGAGCTTACCTAGGCAGGGTGTAAGCACTGAAGCACAGCTCTTGAGGACAACAGGAGGGACCCCATCAGGCCCATATGCCTTGTTAGTATTGAGACCAGTGATGGCTGTAAATACATCAGCTGAAGAAATTTTAATGTTAGCCATAAGGAAGTCAGAGGGGGGAAGTGATGGAGGAACAGCACTGGAATCATCTAAGGTGGAATTGGAAAGTCTGAGCGAAGAGATCTGCTTTATCAGTAGGACAACAGCTACAGAGCCATCAGAGTAGAACAGAGGAGGGAAGGATGATGAGGTAAAGTTGTTAGAAAGGTTTCTGGCAAGGTGCCAGAAGGAGTGTGAAGAAATCGAGTTGGAGAGTTGAGAACATTTAGTGCGGATTAAATTACTTTTAGCAGAACGAAGGGGTACGGGTAGGGTGCTGTACGAGCTGCTCCAGGTCATTAAGGATAGAAAGGGTGTAGGCTTGTTCACCAGGTGGATCAGTGAAAGGAGAGGAGACCCAAAGGCTGTGGTGAACATTGAAATCTCCAAGAATGGAGACTTCAGAGAAAGGAGAAATGGATAGAATGTGTTCCATCGTAGAAGTAAGATACTGTAGTCGAAGAATTTTTGATAGTCAGTAGAATTAGGCGATAAGTAAACAGCACATATATTAGTCAGAGAATGACAGGAGAGCCGAAGCCAAAGAGTAGAGAATTCAGAAGAATCAAGTTCAGGAACACGAGAGCAAGAAAGGTCATTGCGTACATATACACAACAGCCATCTATGGCTTTGAAATGAGTATAGAGAAAGTAGGAGAATACAGAAAAGGATTTGCTGTCAGTTGTTTCAGACAGCTGAGTCTCTGTTAAGAAAAGAAGGTGAGGTTTAGAGGAGGAGAGGTGGTGTTCCACAAAAAGAAAGTTAGAAGAAAGGCCGCAAATGTTGCAGAAATGAAGAAGAAGTGAGTCAGACAGTGG
This sequence comes from Birgus latro, assembly GCA_018397915.1. Taxonomy (NCBI): domain Eukaryota; kingdom Metazoa; phylum Arthropoda; class Malacostraca; order Decapoda; family Coenobitidae; genus Birgus; species Birgus latro. The sequence continues at coordinate 16,143 of JAGKTI010008857.1, forward strand.
TTCCAGGCATGAGTCATCACCGGGAGAGGGGCAGATGGTGGGGGCATTTATGGTCCCCCCCCCTGGGGACTCCGAGGCACTGTTACAGTTTGCCATTTTTTAATTTTGAAAAGGTAGTGTAGTGTGTACTGTGCATGTAGTTTGGTGTTGACAGTTAGGGAAACTTGTGCTGGAGAGCATACTGGTCTACTCTCCGTGTAACTGAAACACTGAAAAAGTTCAGCAAACGTGGATGGTCGGGAACTAGTCCCGAGGGCTGATGAAACGGGAGCACTAGTTCTCTCTATCATCAGCTTTCCATCCACTTCGGGAATACTGCCCTGTTCGACTGGTGCTACAGTCTACTCCTGAGTTGCAAGAGGCAGACCGAATAAGACCTGGGACGAGGTCACAGAGTGTGGCCTCAGGGATAATGGACTGAACAGGGAGGCAGCCAAAGATAGAGGCAGCATGGAGGGCCGCCAATAGGTGACCAAGGCCAACGAATGCAAGCATGTTGGAGCTTCTGTAAATGAAATTATTCACTGTACTAATGATTATATTCTGGGTAATACCACTGGCCCTTTCTGCTCAAGAACATGTTTTGCATTTTAGTTTGGTATCCACAAACTAAATACAGTATACAATACATAAGTGCAGATGGTCATACCTGTGAGGTAGAGTGAAGACTTTAAAGGCTTGAATAGTGAGAATGAGTGTATGGTCTATATTACTAGCCATGCTACTGGTTAGTTCTCCCTCAATTACATTTTCTCTTTCCTTGTTTCCTGGACTATGTAACTCCTCATCCTTAGATGGGAAAAAGAAGTTTGGATGATGACAAAGACAAAGATGAAATTGATGATAATGATGATGATGAAAACTGAGCAAAGAGTGTGCCACTGGAGTGAAGGTGTTTAACTCACCAGAATTGTGATGGCTGAGATGAAACACCACTTAACAAACATGACAATTTGCTTCTTCCTCACAATGATGTCATATGCGATGGGAATACTGGAAAAAAAAAAAAACACACACATTGTCATTAGCAAGAAATTATCATGAGCTTAAGGGAGACTCTTTGAAGTGGCAGGGTTAGATACAGGCTTCATTAACCTCTACATTAATTAAGGTCCATCCAAAGTTAAATAAATGAACTAGACAAAGTGTTAAACTCACTGGAATTGTGATGAAAGAGATGAAAAAAAAAGTAGTAGTAGTAGTAGTAGTAGTAGTAGTAGTAGTAGTAGTAGTAGTAGTAG